>JAHZNF010004382.1:0-11635 GCA_027744215.1 Troglopedetes dispersus
AAAAATATTTTCGTCTTTCGCACTTCAATAAGCCATTTAGTCCTGCCTGAAGAGGAAATATTGACAATTATGTATCAATCACACAATATTACAAATATTACATATGTGCGTATAGTGCCAGCTGGCAAACAATTTAGTACAGAAACAGACAAGTATACAATGTAGTTTTGGTCTATTTTTTACAATTTTCCTTATTAAAGAATGAGACTCGATAAAAAGAACTAGTAGGCTTGTTGGAAACACGAAACTTCTCGCGACATTTATCACCTGACAATAAGAAAGCCTGCAGTAACCCAGCAAAAAAAAAACTGAACAGTAGTCATTTTCTACTAAGCATGAATACATAAGTTGTTGCTAGCAAACATGAATGTGTTATAAACAAATGGAGAACACGCTTGGAGTTTTTTTGCCTTGATCATTCACGACGATGACGAGAAAATGACGACAAAAAGGGGAAAAAAGAGATACATTTTCATACCTATACATACTTAGATGTACGCAAAAATAACATAATCAAGCAATACAAAGTGTCCACCGCTTATCTGCAGACACATTGCACCACATTGCTCATTACCAACCACCACTTACATAAAAATAATATATTGTAAGTCGATTCTGGTGTATCTAGTGTATTCATACGAGCAGGAATAATACTGAGCGACCGGATATTCAAGAGCCGAAAAAATTGGAAGAGAATGGTGATGACTCCGACAGTAGCATGAGTTGGTAATGTTGCCAATCTTTTTTTTTACCAAATAATACGACATAGAAATTTCCTCCACTTTTTTTTGTCAAGATATGTTCCCTGATTCCAGCAAATATCATCTGCACAATATGCAGACGAAATTTTTAACAGTGCAGAGCTTTTAGCTACACATCTATTTTCCTACTGGAATTAATATTCCCTGGAGCGACAAACAAGAAGATAATATGATGACACGACGAGAGAACCAGCGCAAACTGAAAACTGTTCGTAAGGCAAAAAAATAGAAGACGACAAAGTCACAAGAATATATAAGCGTATCGCTGCAGATGCGCATTGTTACTGGTAATATATAACGAGCTGTAAAAAATGTGGCAGTGGTATGGCTAGAAATGGATGAATGAGGATTACACAGGAAAATAAGCATTTTATACATTGGACGGGTATGCGGTTTCCGGTCACTGGTCCAACGAAAAAAAGATATAGAGCTCATATATAACTTTATATCTAAAATACTTGTCTCAATTTTTTTGGAGTTGGTTTTCCTTTTTTCGTTTGAAGAACAGGTACACAAAAAATCCTTATCCTTTCTACGACAGCGATGCAGTTTTTAGCGTGGTAAACATGTATTCATCAACCCTTTCTGTATTTCTTGTGTCCATTTTCGCATTCCACTTTTTGTAGCATCTTTTTTATTGAGATTTACACCTGATTGCATGTATTATGCCGACATTTGTAAACCCTTTCTGTATTTCTTGTGTCCATTTTCGCATTCCACTTTTTGTAGCATCTTTTTTTATTGAGATTTACACCTGATTGCATGTATTATGCAAATATATATTTTTATTTGAAAAAGAATAATCAAGCAAGTTTTTGGTACAATTTTTTTCGACATTTGTCCAGTGTGTGTGTGCACACATTATTACACACCGGATGAGCGTATAAACTGTTTATACTTTGGTGTTATCTTTAAGACAATCTTTTCTCTTTCAACAGTTTTATTTTCATTTGCAGAAAAAATGTAAATAGGGATTAGCATTATATTAAATTATGGTGGGAACAAACACTAAAAACGAGTATTGGACAGGTTGACGGTTGATTAGAGCGGAAGGTCGGTTGGGAAGAAAACTTGTTCGCGTTGCAAGATTAGCTTGTACCTCTGCTTCTCACTGGTTTGCTGATTAATGAACAAGAAAATAGGAGGCGAGCATGGTAAAAAAAGGAGGAAGTTTTCATGTGTTGCTGTTATTATGATTGTTTTGCTGCTCTTTTCTTGTCCGTTTATCTCCTTCACTGTCGTGGAAATGTGAGTCAGTGGGGAATTGTGAGAGCACACAGCGTATTACACACACGAGCAAAAGACAAAAGGGATTTTGCTAGGGAGAATGGGAAAATGGTATGCACGTATTTTATATGGATATCACGACGACAGGAATACTGTTTCCTGTTGGATGGGAACAGCCTGGGAAAAAATAGATACTCCTGGTCCTTTTTTCGTTTGTGTGAGTTAAGTCTCCGCTAAAAAACAAGAGTGCCGGCATATCTGGACACATATATTACTAATGTACATACCTACGCCCTATTTTTATTCCACCCTCGCACTTGACTTAAACTACCTTAAAAATCTATTCTTTTCTGCGGCAAGTTGTATATTAATCTAGTCAACCGTTGAAATTTTGTTGAAGAAAATCTCGAGAGTAATATGAAATGTGTGTGGTTATTTATGTGTACTGGTTAAATTTCATTATTATGCAATTTAGAAGAGAAGGAGCATTACGAGACAACAGGAGCAATTCCAAATGGAACTTTGTTCGGACGGATGGAGAGAAGTGTGATGGAGCATTGTTGGATTTTTATTGTTGTGCTACACTTGCATAATATGAAAACAACCTGTTGGATTGTGGACAAGATTTTTGGATTATACTTCGTGTGTTCGAGAGTGGAAGCGGAGGAGAGAGAGAGAATTACATGTATACCAAAGTAACTTTTAAAATGAAAGGGGAGAGAATGATTATGATAATGTTGTGCACAGTATAGATAAGTATGCAGGGAGAATGTATCCTGTGGTAGTTTGCGACTGCTGTTTTTTTACTTGATAAATAGTAATGTTTTTTATATTTTGTGCATCCCTGGAAAGAGCCAAAGAGGATATAGGGAACAACGCCCTTTTGCATATTACGAGTCAACAGGCAAAAGAAGAGAAGGGGCAGCAATAAAAATATCATTTCATTTCCTTTCTCCGCGCGTCGTTCACGTCGTCGCAGTCAGAGTATTTGTCGAGGGCTGATATGATTATTTTTTTACTCTTTGAAAATACTGTTCTATAATAATGAGAGCAAAAAACGCAGTGCAAGGAGTAGAGGCATTTTCATAAAGCAGTTTTGATTTGGCATGCTTCCTTTTTCCCGTTCGAAATAAAGCGATTTGATTTATTTACAGAAAAAATTGGAGAGAGACTGTGAAGAAATGAAACTGCCTTCGTTTCAGATAGACCAAGAGTAAAATTAAGTGTAGCATTTCATGTCATGCAAGGGGCAATCCAAAAACTATTAAGTCAGAGTTGAATATTGCTTTTATAAAAGATATTTAGAAAGAAAAACTTTTTCTCTGTTTACGTTTCTTCTTGGAGGCGTCTTCCATAGGAATGGTTTGGAGAATTGGTTGACCTGAGCTTGGGTCGGTGGAGCTCGAAAGTCCTTCACCAACTTGTCCTCCGCCACCGAGCACGACCACTTGTTGTTGATCCATGCTGATCATGGTGAATACAGGTGTTTTTATTGTCCTTAATGAACTCGTTCCTGGTGAGCCTTTTACAAAAAATTGAATGTCTGTTCACTCGTTGTTCCTTAAGTGTAATGTTTATTGCTACTTTTGCCGCCGTCTTCGTTGCATTGTTTCAGTGGTGAGATGAGTGAGTGTCAATCGTGATGTTTTGATTGTATTCTGAAAATAAAGAAGAAATTTTCAATTAGCTTCTCGTTACAGGAAAATCGAATTTAACACGTTCACATGTCTGTCAGTAATAATTCTTCAAGAGTAGTAATCAAAGGATAGGTATACATATGTCGGCCTCTATATTTGAGAACATAAATATTTAAATGTCAAAACTCAAAGGCTACTTCTTATATTGACTAATTTGTCGATGTACATACATCACACACACAGCTTTCAAATTTCTACTAAAACTATTCCTACTCTGACCGATTTGTCACGCCTGAGTAGCAAAACTTTTAACGAAGAGCGATATCATTTGCTCGAAGCTCGTCATCATCCGAATACAAAAAAGAACGATGATGAGCATCGTAATACACATCCTTGTATACATTTTTTTCTGTTGATCAGTCAGAAGCATTATCCGGTTCTTCTCTTACTCTTGTTATACTTGAGTAGTTACAAACTTTTCTTTAAAAAATTGCATTCTAGCTATGTTTGCCAGCTGCACATGGCCACAGAAGTGGAGATGAAGAACAAGGGGGAATAATTTGTAATACCGTGTTTCTCAAAGGTAAAAATACCTGCCTCCTGTGCATCTTGCATTTATGCATATTATCCTATTGACTGACATGAATGACAGGATTCCACGGAAGTAGATTCAGAGCAAACAAGAAGAAAAGGTAAGATTGAAGTGAGCAGGTACGCTGTCACATTGCTGAGCTTGATCATCACCATCAGGAAAGAGAAGTGATCAGATGAACACAAAAAAACGGGCAGATGTCCCGTTCATTTTGTTGCGATGTTTTTTTTTCTCTCTCTCGAACTTTTACAATGTCGTCAATATGTCTTACAAAACAGCATTGATTTTGTTCCTTGTGTGCATAGTTTAATGATAATATATGCTCATTCATTCAATTCGTTCCGTAACTGTCTTCAAAATTTTCCCTCGTCTCAACTCTGCTTCCACCTTGTCTAGAGTTTTCCTTTTGTTGTAACTTGTTATTGACTTTAAATACGGTTCGTATTTACGTTTAGAGTTTTTTTTATTGTACATTTTTAAATACTTGAGAAACGGATGATGACGATGGTCAAGTTTTCATAAAACCCATGAGACACGTCTTAAGCATGAATTTGAGGGTGTATGTATGTGATCGTATTACATCAGAAAAATGACTTGGGGATGATATTGATAATAAGTATAATGATCTATCACAATATTTATATACAAGGAGCTACATAATGTGACTTAATAGTTCATGATGAAAAACCAAAAAGCTTGATAAACCACCAACCAAGATTTTTGTTTCCTTTTTAGCTTTAGTTTTCGAGATGTAGGGATTGCGTTACAGTATTATCTGCAATATTAAGAAAACATTACTCTATACGTTAGAGTGTAATGATGAGACCACTTTTTTGTGTAGCCACAACAAACGAAGAAAAATGACAAATGACGAGCAAAAAATGTAATGTGGTATCAGGTTGAAAATTGAAAACAGTAATTCACAAAAGTTGATCTAAATTTGAGAATCCATATCCATGTTTGTTGTTTATGCTTTTTCCACGCGTGACATATCAATAGAGAGGAGGGATCTATGCAAAGTAGCATTTTTCTTGAGTAGTTCATTATCCTACTTCCTTCAAATTATCATTACACTTCGTTGTGAACCTTTAAGTTTGGTTAAGTGGTGACAAAAATGATTTCCATCTTTTTAAAAGTCCATGGTCACAACTGTAAGATTTATCAGGCTGCATAATGGCTTATCTTAGAAGAAGTCAATGAAACCGTCTAAAGCTACTTCTCTGGAAGACAAGTGGAGAACATCATGATACATATTTGAGACACCTGATTTACCTGAAATGTGGTTCATGATGACTTACCATGGTGCAATATTACTTAACGTATTGTTCGTTGAACAGATTCCCACAATCAAAATGTGTAGAAAGCAGCAGGCTCAAGCAGGTACTCATTGAGTTGCAACAAAATACACTGTGATATGCAGACCACTGTGTGCATCATTGCCAACTAGTATAAAATGCCTTAGCTCTGGTAAATTGTTTGGTGCCTCGCTCCTTCTAAATTTCTAGCCATATGTCGTCGATTCGCCGTTTTAAGATTTTTTTTTCACTACCCACTATAAGAACAAAATGTAAGCCTGGTTTCTCACATGCTTGTCTGGTGTGTGATGGTGAATCAAAAGGAATGGAGAATATGCTTTCTACCCTTGACAATAATGCTCAACCATCGTGCTTTTCCTACCAGGACTACCGTGTATAACAGAGTCAAGGAGAGAGGGAAAAAAATTTGTGATGTTTGAACAAGAAATGAAATGAATGGATACGTTTGTTCCTCTTTTTATTTTTTCGGAGAGTTGGAGAGAGAGTGATGTGATGTGATCACCGCAACAGTAATAATAATAATATAAGATGATGTGATGTTGATCATCATCGTCGTCTTCACCTCATATTTAGCTCACACTCACGTATAATTCCTTGGTTTGGACATTTTTACATGATATTATTATGCATGTCATCTATCTGAGCTGTGTAGAGAGAGACTTCTCACACAGTACGGTACAAATAGGTTTTAGCAGCAGAGCCCCCAAAGAATTCAAGCGTCAGATGGTTTCAATTTGTTCCTTGTTCGAAACATAACATCACAGCGAGTAGTGGAGCTTCTTCTTTTTGTATCAATGCAGACAACTCACACACCAAACACAAAAACATATATGTGTAACATTATCACAGCATATTTTTTTATTTATTTTCAATGCTGAAAATGGAAAAGAGGAAAACATAAAAAAAACATGGGGAGTTGTGACATGAAAGCATAAACTCGGGACGTTTATATAAGTAGACTGGTAAGTACTGCTGAAGAATAAAAAATATAGTATAAAAAACCCCAAGAACATCAGTGAAGATGATCATCAAGAACATGAGCATGATGAAAAATCAATGTCAACGACTTATTTCCATTTCATCGCCATCAAACCATAAAAGTATACTAACCATATTCTACAATGCGAAATGCAAAAGGAGTGAAACAATTTTTTTCCCTCTATTGTGCAAAAATGCAACAAAAATTGTATTGGGTTGAGTAGTCTTAAATCATAACGTTATGATGCACTGGTTACAAAATTACAAACTTTTTACTGCCTACCTGGATTTATTAAAGTTCATTTCGTTTCCACTTCATTGTTGGTTGCAATAAGTAAATCTGGACAAGAGGTATTCGTGCGCACTTCTTATTGAAAGTACTCAGTTGGTGATGATCAAGTTGTTATTCGTAAATTTTGAATTATTATTATTTGTATTTAAAAGATTGCACTCACTTTAACACGATAATTCATTCACGATTTCTCATTAAATATCATTGTAGTCAGTTACAAGGGAGAACACTTGGTAACTCTCTGTTTAAAACTGGGTTTTTTTTTGCAAAAAAATCTTTGGCTTCGTTTTCTTCTTATTTGTTAAAAGTTTTAAAATTCAATTTTCTTATATTATAAAATATATTACTATATTTGATTGGATAACGCACACCTTTCGGGTTATGTATGTGTTTCTTATTTTGGTTTGAGATTCATGAAGCGAGAGATGGTATTACGGCTTTCAGCTTGAGAGCCACACGTGAGCTATTTGAAGCGGTACGAAAACTTCTTTTAAAATAGATGTGTATATATTTTTATTTATCTGCGCGTATCTTTTATTTTTTTCACATCACTTTTTCAGCAAAAACCATAGAATTTTGCCAGTAGGATCTTTCTTAAAACTTTGCTCACGTTCCCACCCGTGAAAGTGAGTGGGCTCTTGTGTGCGTTACGATGTTATGTTCGTACACGGTTCATCAAACAAAATTCACGAGTCACAGTAACAATTCAGTTGTAAATGAAAAACTGCAGAAGAAAGTACACAAACCAAAACCCACGCATGTATTTACATGTTCCAAAATTTGACTTTTTTCTCAGGGAGAAATGTTGGTAACTTTGCCTGATGAGCACCAAAAACAAGAAAAAATGCAAAGCAATTCTGGTGAAAAGTTGAACACTTGCGGGAGAATTGCCACCAAGTTTATTTCTCTAATAAATAATTTTTGGTCGTCTTCAATGAAATTTGTAACGATACTTTTTGGAGTATCATCAGTCAATTTTATCGATAATCCCACACGGAGAAAACTTCAGGGAAAAGGGTTCACAGCCAAAGAATTCAAGCACAGGGTAAAAGTCACCAAACAATAAAGCTTTGTTCTTTTTTTTACCTAAATCTTACAAGCTTATAGGCTACAATTGTAAAAGTAGTGAAATCTCATTGAGCGGAACACACAAATCTCTTGGATGAGTTCTGACGGTTCACTAACTCAAAGTGGACTGCCTACCTTACCTCTAATACATCATCGTGATCATCATAACAATCAAAAGACTGAAAATGCTTTTCGTACTCACTTTAACTTACTTTGCTCCTCTCAACAATCTCTATACATGCATAATAATAGCACATGGATTTTTCAAGTGAAAAACGTAAAGCATAATATATTTTTTAACACAGTAGCAATCGTGGAAGCACAAACGCTGTGATATGATATGCCTTATACTACCTGTCTCTTTATACCTGTTGTTTTGTTGTTGTTTCAGAAGAAAAAGGGATACATGTAAAGTAGCGTAAGTGTGTACACACAGACGTATATATCCCCTGAATAAATTTTTTTAAGTGATAAGCGTTGCATTACTCTTACTACATGTTGCGCTTGCATTGCATCAATCTTACCTAATCTTGGTTATATTTTTGTCGAAAAATAAAAAACGTGTATTACTCTCACTCATGCTGAAGTCACAATGAGTAATATTTTTGTGGGCAACAGGTAGCATAAGTAAGAGATGACGTGCATATATGTTATATCTACAATGATTTTTGTGCATGAGCACAGGTACCCAGAAAATAACGAGCGCTTTGCTAATACCTCGTTTTTTATTTTGGCTATGTATAATATAAATGTTTTTTTGAGTGAGCCTTTAATGTGATACACATTTGAATACACTGGTGTGCATGTGTACTTGGCGTTTTCTCGTGTAAAACTGATGGTGATGATGATAATACGGTTAAAAAACAAAGTGGGAAAAGGTAGCTTGCCTTTTGCATGCATGTGACTTGCTTTTTCAAAGGCTTCGAGGCTTTTTGGACCGGAAATAAGAAGGGGAGAGGAGGAAATATTAGAGTAGATATTTTAGCAGGTTCAGAGCATTGTCGGGCCTTCATCCTTATCAGGAGAGACCGTCACAGCATAATCTTGATTCCGGTTTTTCTAGGGCATTACCATGTGTATGCTTTGTTAGAGCAAATTGTTAATAAATCTTGTTTCCTAAAATATTTATGCCCAGGGGTGGTGGTTTTTTGGTCACACTGGTCACTCCAATTATTCCCATTAGGATAATTGCCACTTTTTTGTTTTAAAGGAACCACTCCTTTGAAAAAATAATAACTCTCCTGGGGTTGGTTTTCAAGGGAAAGCAGTATAGAAATATTAGGTAGGATACGTGACTTACCTACTTAAATACATAATAAAAGCTGTGTCTACATATTAAAACAATGTTTTAAGAGTAATTTCGCAATTTAAACTAATCCATATCATTCTGACATTAATTTTAGGATTGCATCCCTTCAATGAAATGTTGAACTTGCCACACCTCCATGTTTTATGAGAGGGGACTTTATTGAGACTTAAGCTTTAGGGACAGGTATTTTGATGAAAACCAAGACAGCGTTGTTCCCAGCAAGACTAGTCGAAATTATTTTCAGGAGGGGTGGGAGAAAAAGTTACGGCATGTTTCTTGTAAAAATAAGGTAACAGTGAAATACAATATTTTTTTAATGCCATCATCACATTTTTTGCACAGAATTTCTTGAAGCAGCCAAAAAATTCCATTAAGATAGATTTTTACAATTTGTTCGAACCTTACGTTGTACATTAAAGCGTATCACCATTCCTGATTCATCACAATGCATTCCAGTTATTGGCCAAATGTGGCTTCCGCTGAGCCTCTCACTCTCTCTCCTCGCACGATAACATTTTAATGAATTGAAGCGCATTGCCAAGAATCTCTTTATCGCATCCCTTTTTTTCTTGATGTACCAAAAGTGTCTAATCTTACGATGCCCACAGAATCTTTGAACTAGACTCGGGTGCCATATTTTAATATGATTATCTCGCCAGCGAGTGTTCCTGTTGTCTCGTTATCAATATTTATATTCCTTCTCCTGCCCAGATTCATGTACACATATGATTTCAAATGAAGACAAAAATTTGAGAGTGTAAGCTGAAAAGTTCTTGGCTCATCAAGTAAAAAAATCTCTACAAGACACTTTACTTTGAAAAGCAATTTGGCTCGAGACTTATGTGCTCCCTAAAACAAAACTTTGTTTCTATGCTGCACTGGCACACTACTTCGGGTTGCGGCCGTATCATATTACCTTGCTCACTTCACTTTTAGGGCAGCAGAAGGGGCAGCTGAATTACGCTCTCTGTTACCACTGATATCGTTAAAAAGACAAGGAGCAGCTGTTCACAATATTATACTCTCTGTGTACTCTTATCAAATCAGAGTTCACCATCATCTTTTTTTTATTTCTCTATCGATAATGTTGATTGCACCAGTCTTGAGTCGACTTGACTTGGACTATGAAGAAATGTGTTAATTTAAGTGCCACCTGGTCAATGCTCGCTTCCCCTTAAAAGTCGTCTCTTTTACAAATTACACCTGAATAATCCCCTTTTTACCTTGTATGTCTTTTCTCTGTGTGCGGTTAGCACGAGCCAATCTTTTGCTCCTACCACTTCCCTTTGTTTTTTTACGATCTCAATCGTGAAATGGCAATGGCACCTCTCATTTTCCACACTTTTCCGCTAAAGAGGTACCCTATATAGCTATCACCATTTTTTATGCTTGTTTTTTTTATGAAAATGAGTCGCAGTAAAGTCGCAGGTGCCTGCATCAAAAATATTTTATATCCATATAATATAATTTCTTCTGTGCTCACGCAGCGAAACGATTCTCACACCAGAAAAAATATACATACATTGACTCGGGTCATCTTTTCATGATGATCATCACCGCCAACGTTATCGTGTTCTTAATGGCACACACTCAATATTATCATTATCAGAATCAGACTTCTTTATAACAGTGTCGAGAATCTTTCAAGTAGAATGATGATGATCATCTTACGCCGCCGCCAACACACCGCTGAGGGGTCATTTGATGCTACCTTTATAACCGACTCCCATTTAAAAAAAACACTGTAGCAGCTCTTCTGCTCCCCTTCTTGTTTCATGTCACTTTAAAGTTAGGAAGAAGAGCTCATCACCGTCATTATACAAACAGCTTCTGCGGCTTGTCTCCGAGCAGAACCAGTTTAGCTCGTGCTTATAAACTTGGTACAAAAAAATTCAAGAATGATGATCATTTTTTTTCTACATGATAATCGTAATGATGATCTTCACTGGTGGTGGCCCTTCCTTCTTCTTGTTCATTGCACAGATCGGCATCAACTTGATTGTTGTTAGCTGTCGTCATCATCGCCACATGAATATATGTATATAAAGGATGGCGGTATTGATGATGATGATGATGAAGAGTGACTGGAGGAAACCACAAGGAAAAGTCTCAAGTCTCCTGTTCCTGTTCTTGTGGTCGCCTACCTCTGTGCGTCTTCCTCTTTCCCACTTTTTCTGCATGGGAAATGAGTTTGCGTTGTTGTGTTTTGTTACTTTTTTTCTCGCAGCTCCATTCATTCATTTTATTTTGGATGATGTTTCATTCATTTTCCATTCATACAGTTATTACATGCCCCTGTCTTATCATTATTTTGGAGGGGATGATGATGATGAGCATGCAGTTAAGTCTTATATCCCGACAGAAAAAAATCCACCACACCACAGCTCTCCGTCGCTTGCAATTACCTGCATCCGCTTTCGATTAAAAAAAGAAAGAAAGAGCTACTCAGAATATA
>JAHZNF010004383.1:0-12318 GCA_027744215.1 Troglopedetes dispersus
CGTCAAAAGCGACTCTTTGATGATACCCGAGAAGCTGAAAAGGTACTCAGTCATCTTTTATTTATGTATAGTAAATGTTAGGACTGATTTTTATGCATACTGTGTCGAACATGTTTAGGTTCTGCACTGGTTGGGCAATCAAACATTGAGTGACATTTGCCACCTGCTCTTTCCATGTTTGGTACACGCTGCCGCTCTCAAAGTTGTCGAAGAGGCAGACTCCCTCTCGTATGATTACCAGCTACCACCGAACCTCCCTAACCAAATCTCACAGTTGACACGCTGCTTTGGTCACATTTGTGGGACTGCGAGTGAGATTGCCACAGCAAAGAATCAGGTTGCTTCGGCAATCGCCCGGTGCGAATTAGAAATTACGCAGATCCGCTCCTTTCAATATAAATTCCCATCCTTAGATCTGACCCTTGTGTTGAGGCCGAAACAACAAGGCGCCAATATTGATGAAACGTATGGACCAGACTTCTTACCAAGGTATATAAAAATTGATGGTGGCTTCAGGTCTGACATTGGAAAAACAGTGAAGGAAATGTTTGTGAAAGAACAAGCTGTCAATCATCTTGTTGAAATTGAGAGTGACTTCAAATTTGGCAAGCCTGCTAAACGGGTCTTTGTTCTTAAGTATATTCCCCCAAAATCAATTGCTAGTGAGTCCGTAGGATATCTCTGTCTTCCACAACGTATGAGCTGTTTGCTCAAAGATGACCTGTTTGTTTCTGCTGGAACATTTTCTCTTCGAACTGACATAGGTTAAATTAATTTGATTCCCTGGGTTCACTTATGTTGTGAGTTGCATTTTCAGTTTATTTTTCGCATTGTGTGCATTTCTGTAATTTCTGTAATCATGCCACATGGACATGATAAAAAACTGTGCGCATAAGATTAGGTATACATATAATTGCTGGCGTTAATTTTGCTTTAAAGGCCTTTGCTGTTAAAGTGTTCGCACAAATGTACGAAAGACCATGTTGCCCGATTTTAATAAAAAAGCTTTGCAAAACTGCCTTGAATTATTCAATCAATCAATCATACCGAATGCTAGATTATCCTTCATCTATTTCCATATAGATAAGTACTCCTGTTCACTTTACCCAAGACCGAACCATTAGTGATTGTGATAAATATTTGAATTAAATAACCTAAACGAAGCTTTTTGTAATGTACATGTAATCGAATACAAAAGGAAATAAATATTATGGAATCAATGAAGACACTCCTGAAACTTGATTCTTATTCATTACTCAAAGGTGGCTTGCATGAAACCCTATAAAAATGAATATCGAATAGCTCTCCCCGAATAGGGAACTTTTACCATGTTCGATTAAATACATGTGCCATGTGCATATTCTATGGTAAATAAAAAACGAACATCTTCGGGGCATTGTGCTACAGTGTTACGATTACGATTCATTAAAACCAGCAGGTGGGTGACCGAAAAACCCGGAAAACGTTTTTGTGTAATGGAACGGAGGCAATATTTTATTTTAATTGTTTTTAATAATTTTTTTCAAGAAATTACATTGTAGAATAGTGTAACAACACAAACGTGGCGATAAATAACTATAGTACATATTTTATTTAGTATTTTATCTGTTACTGTACGAATATAATTACGATGTATAGTAATTTGGCCTTTCATAGTTTTCATTTGTTGTTTTTTGGTAATGTTGTTGACGTCCGCGTAACAATTAAAGTATAGTAATTACAACAGCATATATTGTGATCATCATCATCATTCATTAAGTGGCACTTCGTCTACGAGCACAAATTCAGATTACGTGTGCATAATGCGTAGTTTACCTAGAATACGTATAAGTATCATTTTTGAATGCATGCAAAAGGATAATTCCAGCTTTAATCAGGAAATTTAAAGTAGGAGTTGAGAGTGTTATAAATTTTTTTTTGCTTAATATCGTAGCACTTTCATTGAACGTAGCTTATTACAAGTGAAACATAAGAATAACTGAACTAACGTATGTAATAATATGTAGTCTTATGAAAGAATAATTTATTTCATTCGACACATTCTGCACTCCACTCCTCCCTCATTCATCCTAAATTAGCGTCAAACATTGATTGCTCTCTTTAAACCTTTTCAAAATAAAATGTGATTATGCTTTCATTGATAAGTAAGTCCTTTGGTGAATTGACTTCATAAACTTCTTTTTTTCAGCAAATTACCTAGATGCCTTTTTCTTTCTTGTACAGACTCACCTTCGCTCCCCTAAAAAATCATTCAAGCATTCATCCTTAGCTGCCTGGTTAATTAATTATTTTCCCTTAGATCACTATACAGTAAACAAGTTTGAATAAGTGACATAATTTGTAAGCTGCTAACATTAAATAGAAGTAGTAATAATAATAATGTCTTAATAATAATAATCTACAACAATAATATCAATCAATATATGATCATATGTGTTTCACCATTCATGATGATGACGTTATCAAGACTTGCTTTTATGTATGTATGTATGTAACTCGCATTGTTTGAAGACAACAGGACACTGCACCGCAAGACTGCTAAAAACTTAAAGCTTGTAAATAACCAAAAGTACTACCAGTTAGGATTGAATAACATGTATGCAAAAAGAAATTATCTGCTTACATGTGTAAATTTTTTAAGAGTTGCTGACTCAATTTTACAGTATCCAGATGTTAAGTAGTTTTATTTTTCTCCTTTATCATTGAAACAGCGTAATCGTAATTATCTATGGTACATACAGCTACGAATATTAATAGTTATACAATATATCAGAATGGTTTTTATTCACAAGGCCACTGTTACATCATCGGTCAGGTTTTTAATTTTTTTTAAAGTACATAAATAGGTATCTGTCTCTGGTAACATTATGCGTAAGTTTATATCTATGTGTATATCAAGTGGTAAAATGTACGGTGTGTGTTTTCTCTACTGCACCAAAAGATATTGCACTGAGGTGCCACAAAATTCTGTGAGTCTAAGTGGAAAAATCATACAAAACAGTTGAAGACGATGAGCTTTCTTTTACATAAATTATTTAATAATATGCAATCTTAGCTGCTGTGTTGAAGATGAAGTGAATACAAAATGACTAATTATCTAAAATGATGTGAAATAATGGTAATGGTGATAGAGTGTAAGTCTATCTCAGAAGCGGAAAATACATGAACAAAGGTAAAAGCTTTTTTTTCCTTCATATATTTTTAGAATAATGTAGCAATGTGTACAAACAGAAATCCAAAAGTAAATTTTATTTTAATTGCATCATAATTATTAATTTTATGGCTACCACGGTATATACAAAAATGCAGAAAAATTGCACTTTAGAGTACACCGGGATTCACAGTGTTCATGGGAAAGTGTGTAAATAATAATTGCTGGTCAGAAAGCGGGCTTTCTTGGAAGATTTACATCCTAAATTAGATTCATTGTATGTCATTATATGGTTACTCTTCAAAACTTTATTTACAGGATCTCTTCAGCATTGATTACGGGAAAGGCACCAAGGAATACAGACAAAATATCCATATTCCGGTGAGCCTTCATTAAATCAGAGATGTCCCTAAAGCTAACAAACCTTTTGAAATTATCAATATCGATAATAACAGAAATCAAGTATGAAATAAGTATATAAAAATTATTTTTGGTGATGAAAAGTGCAGCAACACCACCGACGACAACATTCATAAAAGTGTATGAAACACCCTCTATGTTCTCACGAATAAGCTACTGCTTGGAAATTCGCTTAATTCGATATCCTTTCTCACTGACTAGAAGACTCATCATGTCATGTAGTAAAATCATGTGACTAAACGCGATCATACTACAAAGTTAAAAGTATTTAAAACCAAAAACTTGGTATATTATTTTCTTACCATCTACAAGCACGGCACATAAAATGGCCTTTCACTGTACCAAAAATACAGTACAGAAATCCTTTCCACTGACGACTTCATAGAAAAAATCAAACCTAGGGAAATGCACTACGCATAAATGATGTGACAAAGGCTTGCAAGGTTGAGCATTAGTATAAAAAAAATTGTCTAGGATGCAGCTTCTGCCAAAGAAAAAACATGAGCTTTCCCCCAAATTGAATCTGCATTTGACTTTTGTTTGGGGTTAAAACGTAATTCCGGAGTGGAGGATAGAGGTGGAACTTATTCATCAAAAATGAGAAGTTGAATAAGTTCATGAGATGAAAATATCTTATTAGAGCATAGCACGGTGAAGTAGAGACATATTCCATCCCTCCTTTCGAAACGAAGAGACAAAAAAGGAATTCTCAAAGACAAAACAGTTTTTAACCTAGAACAAAGAAAAAAATACAACATCTAGAGATGATACTTTTCTCATCAACTTATCAGGTCCTCTAAAGTGCGCATAAACAACTGAAGATAGATCATGTCCTTTCTTTTCTACCAAGTTGATCAAAGAAAATTGCAAACACACGGCGTGATGTGGATGGCTCAAGGTCAAACCTTACATTTGAGTAATTTACTGTATGAAAAATAGCACTGAGTTGAAGAAAGTGTATCCTGTAATCAGCATTTGAGTAAACTAGCAGTGCTGTCACAGAGAACACTGATACGCCTATCAATAAGTAAAACCAGAGATAGTGGCGAGAAGAAAGAACAACACACATTACACGTTTGAACGAAATAACTAAAATATTAACTAGAGCATTTTGCAAGCATCCAAACAACAATGTCGCGTCATGCGAATTTACCAAAGCATCTATACTGTCTACTAGAATATTATCATTATTACCTAACATAAAACAATAACCCTTATTTGTTTCAACTACATTTAGGATTCAAATCAAGTCTCCTGGTGTGCTTTTTCTTTAAAGAAAAATGCAACCTCTCAACTTTCTCTGTACATGTTCCAGTATAGAGCCCTTTTAAGCAGACAAGTGAACTGTGTCAAACTTAGCAAAAGAAGAAACACTACGATAAATTACACACAAGTGCGTTTATAGCTAATTGTCATTTACTTTCTATTATGCCACTATAAAAGTTAATAGTTTGCTCAGACAAAATCTCAAGTTAACACTACACAAAGCTTCCCGCCGACTAGATACCAGTGACAAGCAGGAACGTAAACTGGACCTGAATTCATGATGCATCGTTAAATAAAATATGTAGAGCAGCATCATAAAATCGGATTACTCACTAAAATTATATTAAATAGTAGTTGTAGCACCAAAAAGTTCTGTGACAATTCTTGGTAGTGCCAAGAGTGGCCGTATAATTAAAGGAAAACAAAAAATGAACACATTTAAAACAAGGGAGAAATGACCAGCAATTATTAAACAAAGGATTAAAAGGTAAATCCGGGTTCAGAGGTGAAAATACAGTATAATATACATATAAATAGTTACGCACACAGTACGTGTGTGACCATGTCACATTATGGTAAAAACTTAATCAGTACGAATCATCATCATAATTTTAAAGCAACTTGATAATGTAATAAAAATTATTGGCAGTACGACTGGATAAAATTTTAATTCAGACAAAAAAGTCACTATCAATGTCTGAATTTAAGCTTCGCAACATCTTTTTTTTAAACATAGCATATAACATCACTATGCGTTCCTTCCTACGCTTTTTTTCACGTATAGCAAGTATCCGCAGATTGTAGCGCTATCCAACATAAAAGACTGAACACCATCAGCAAAAAAAACTTCTCGAGATGATGATCGAAAGAAAAAGCTACATTTTAGGAGGTGGCACTAAACACCGCCGCATGTCCTGTAACTGTCTTGTGAGAACAAAAAAGGTGTGTCTACTTTCGAAAGAAATACACTTACATAATTTTATCATTATAAGACAATAATAATAATAATTGATTACCGACAAGTAAAACAAATTATTTTAAAGCTTATCTTAGCGTAATAATTTTCTAGTGGTGCAGCAGCTTAACAATGTATAAACACAGCGATATTAAGATACAGAAAAAAACACTTGTAAAAAGGTTGAGATGATTTCGTTTTTACATATCAAAGGTAACATACAAGCTAACTTATTTACAAGAAATGTAATAATCCCGCATTTTAACGATCAGTGATGCAATTAATGCGTATAGAAACAATTTTGACTTTGCTATTAAACTGCGTACATCTCCAAGTACTCCATGTTCGACTGATTCTCAAAAAAAAATGGATTGTTGATGTGCGGTGAAAATTGTCGAATGATGAAAGTTTACACGGTTAGCAGCGATACCATTAATGTAGAATATCATTACATATAATCCTCTGTCTTTTGTTTTTCCGCGAAGTCTAATAATTATAACAACAAAATCGTGTGGCCTTTGTGCTAAGTAACGTGGATGAAAAAAGGAACTTTGATATCGTCTACCTCAACTGTAAGTTTAAAATTGTGGCCAACTTACGAGAACTGTGTAAAGTTAAAGTGTTTAGTGGTCCACATTGAGTTGAGTAAGTGTGAGTAGTTGCGTTTAAGTGTGCGTATTAATGTATTCATATTGCATTGAGAACAAATCTTCCCTCACCACGTGATAATTTAAGTGACATGTAGACTAGATGTGTCTGACTGTGTTCGGAAGCATGACTAAGCGAACTGGATGTAAGGAAATCATCCAAAGTTAATTAATATTGAGTAAGATTGAGTTCGTAATCGATGCAAAAACTTTTGATTGATGACTGATTGTAGATGTGACTTGAAGCACATTTCTATATGCAGGTAATATGGATTTACAACTTTTATGAACATGTTGAGAAAGACGGGAAGTCAGACTAGAATTATTATTTTTTTAATTAGTGTACATCAATACATTGCGAAATTATCCAGATTGATTTTCTCAATAGTGAGAAAACGAACATATATCAGAGCTCAAGTCGAGGGGTGGGCAAAAGCACTATAGTCAAAAACCAATTTTTTTAATGGTTCAAAGCTGCTGATGTGGAGTGAAAGCACTTTTTTAAGTAGTTATATTTTTTTAAAATCTTTACGTCGTAAAATTTGCTGACCATGAGGCGAGATGAGGAAGGGGAGCATACCAAAGTCGCTTTTCTCATACTCCACCAAGTTTTTGAGGACCAACTTTGCCACACCTGTTTCCGGGTCCAAGGCAAACATAGTTGGGCTGGGCCCGACTCCAGATGCTAACAATTACTTAATTTTTTTAAGTAGAGCTTTGCATGTTTTGTCTACACGTTCCATTATTAATATTATTAATATAAATATTTTTTATAAAAGAAATTTTCTAATCATCATGTGAGGAGTTGGAGGAATAGGATAGCCAGAGACAGGTTGATTAGCACCACTAACACCATAAGCTTTTGACGTGACAACCAATTCTGGAAACACAGACAATAAATTGAGCCACGTTCAATCCACATGTCCATAATTTTTCAGCCAGGAAGATGCATACTGTATAGGGAGTAAACTGTTTACCTACCTTAACATTTGGATTGAGCAAGTACAAAAGTGGATTAGCTTTATATCTGTCGGCTTCTTCCTGCATTCGATCAGAAATAAAAAAAAAGTAAAATTTTTTTATTAAATTCATTGGTAAATTCACACACATGAAATCATTATTTACTACTGATTGATGTACAAATGTTTCTTCTAAGTGCAATAAATAAAAATAATTTGTATCACTTAATCTTTGAAAATAAATTGTTACAAAATTACCTGAATGCGATGTAGCTCCTGTCTTCTTGCGGATCCCAGGGCCGCCAGTTCTTCGCGGGGGATTCCTGGTGTTGCTCTGGGCAGAGTTACCGCGTCCGGAAGACTCTTTTTCCTTTGTGGAACTGCAGCACCTCCACCTCCTCCTCCACCTCCGGACATCTATAAAAATACAAATGTCATGGATTTTAAATGAGTGTGGCAACAAGAAAAACGCACACTTCGTCCTGTTGATCGCAAGCTTTACAGTAAGCTTACCTGTTGCATAAGTATCTGAAAATCCTCATGACTATATGACCTGTACATGTTGAGCTGCCTAGATTAGGTTCACAAGCTTTCACTTGGTGAGAATCAATCGATGCCTCTCGCAGGTGAGTAAAAAACAATGACAGTCCGAAATGGCTCTCTGGACTATATTGTGACACAAGTGGGAAAACGCTCTCACTCTCCGACACGAACGTACAAGGGAAACACACGTTTGTGTGCAACAGGAAGAATTTAAATGAAGGTATTGGCGAAGAGAAGCGTTTTGCTACAACAACGTCTAAGAGGACACTTCAAGTTTAATATTATCCTACACTAATCCGGATTGGCTGTACCGCGCCAAAAGGAAAGTGGTGGAAGCATCCAAATCGTTCACGTGAAACCTTTTTTGTAACTGAAGCATTGCAGATGCATTAACGTATGATTGTGGTGGTGTATATAATTTTAAAGCATAATACATGCACAGTGGGCCTCGATTCTAATATAGATTGCTCCTTCAAGCAAGGCATTTTTTGTTTCTTCCAATTTTGATAGTGACAGTGACAGCCTTGTTCTAGTGGAGCTCTCAATGCAAATTAGAGTTTTCACTTGTTTTTTTCCTCGGTCTCCTGCAACATTTCTTTAACATTAGAAAGTGGTGCAAACGACAACAGTAGCACTTTTGGCATGACTCTCGTTATTCTCTAGTTTATTTCCCCTTTGTGTCTACCCTTTCATTTAGCCTGGTTTAGGTGAACAACATGCTGCATAAACGCTGGTCCCCAACTACACCAAAGTATATGTATACCTATGTAGCTTTCAACATCAACAACAACGGAGAATAGACACGTTATTCACATTTTTTCTCAACAACTTTGCAAGGAATTTAAGAGCAGGATGATTATTGTCGTATTCCTTCCCAGAACTTATGAAACATTCTGATACATTTTCTATAATAATGATAACCGATTTTTACGTTAGGAAGGGCAACAACAAATTCCCAGCCATCAGGAAAATTGTATCCATTAAGACAGAAGAGGAAAGGGGATACACCTTCATTTTAAAAATGTTTTTGCAATGTCACTTTTTCAAGCAATTATTCTTGTCTTCGAAAACACCGCTTTCAAACAAATCTCCATTTGATTACTCTCACAATTGGTGTTGTGTGTTCATACGTATATTATGTACCTATGCACACGCATATACTTTCTACAATTCTAAATTAAAAGTTGGAGTTAGAGTACACACGAGTACATATAATTACACAAATGCTCTTCACAAGGACAAGTCATATATTTATTATGCATTAATGTACAATTCTTAACTGTGTTTACCAGAGAAGAGAACATGCAAGTTTGTTTTTTACTTCAAGATTTAAAAAAATGGCAAGCGGAGACTGAGAGTGGCTGAACGGTTGATTTCGTTAGCGTCTGCAAAAGACTATCATGCTGCATACCAACACGGCACGCCATGGCTAATATATTACAAGAAATACTGAGACGAGTGACGCTGTAATTTTAAAGACTGAACCAAAAATATTTGTAAGTACGACAACACACATTTTCAGAAAAAAAATTCAGGCTATAGAGCAGCTTCAATGCGAATATTATCGAGCAAACAGATACCGCGGTTGCAACTGGTGCCAAATTTTTGGGCATTAAAACTCTAAAGTAATCTCATCAGTGGAAACTCCACATGTTCATTTCATTTGCACGAGGAAGAAAGTCGTTCTTATTTGCAAGAGAGAAAAATATTAAGCAGGGGGGAGGGGTAAGTGTGCAGTGTGTGCACATTGATGAAGATAATATTATGATGCCTGTGGAGTATAATGTGCACATAGAAAGGTAAAATCAACCTAATATCCCATAATTCTTTCTCTCAGGCTTCTCAGCAGAGAAAGACCCCAACTGAGAGTTCTTCATCCCAGTTCTCCCGTTGTCGTAATAAAAACCCAGTGCGCACCACGTCAGAACGAAGATCTCCAAGAAAAAAAAAACGAGATGTGCGCAATGTGCAGTCTTTCATTCATTTCGGTCGATTATCATTACAGGTTATTACATATATGTATATACACCGAAAGAATACCCTGTATGATGATGATGAAATGTGATGTGATGACACACTGCACTTGCTCCTTATCGTAAGGTTCAAGGTATATATTGTGGCCATATTTATGGGTTGTGACGATTTTGTTTTCCTTATTTTCGATAATCTGTCTTAAACACTGAAAATGTATTTTTTTGCAGAATATGATATACGGTCTCTTACACAAGTCCAGTTCAGTTAATTTGCTTTTACAAAAAAAATTCCCAGGGAAGGAAAGGAGAAGAGTTCTGGTGAAACGTGTTCAATAACCCATCCCTACTCAAATGAGTTTTGCATACGATTTTTATCTCCACATTAACCTTCCCAGTTTAATCTTGTAAAAGAGGAAATAAGAGCGAACCTAAAAGATATTCCTTGTGTGAGTTCGATAGATGAAATGGGCCACGTACACTGTTTTCAGCAATAATTTTAGCATCCGTTTTTCCCAAAAAAACATCGACAAAACTCAGTCAGGATGACTAACGCAACGTACAAAAACACATTTTTTTTCGCAATCAACTCGTTATCCCCAACGCTTCTTTTAAAAATGTAAACATTGTACGCTATCCTCTCTAAAATGCTTGCCACGAACCTAAAAGATATTCCTTGTGTGAGTTCGATAGATGAAATGGGCCACGTACACTGTTTTCAGCAATAATTTTAGCATCCGTTTTTCCCAAAAAAAACATCGACAAAACTCAGTCAGGATGACTAACGCAACGTACAAAAACACATTTTTTTTCGCAGTCAACTCGTTATCCCCAACGCTTCTTTTAAAAATGTAAACATTGTACGCTATCCTCTCTAAAATGCTTGCCTGCGTCATTACTAGGAGATAAAGAGCACTAACAATAGCAAATGAAGACAAGCTTCATAGGTAAGGCCAATAATACATATACCCACACTCAAAGAATAATAGTAATTTCGCCTGTGCTCTCGATAGCAATTTCAGACATCGCCGCTGTTAACACATGACACTTGGAAGTAAATGAAGTTATAAATAGTTTCAGGCAAAATAAATGAAGTAAAAGGGGGAAAAGCTAGTGATAATGATACGAATCCATATGCACAACACCTCTTTATTCTTTTCCATTCATGGTTTTGTCGGTAGGCAAATATTTTACGTACGCCGTGTGTTGAACTGAAGAGATGAGATGAGGATGAGTAACCCATTTCGAGTTATTTTGTGTGCCTCATAAGAGATTGAAAACAGAAAGGTGATCGTGATGAGGTAAGCGGATGTGATGTAATTGGCAGATGAATTTTCACTTTCCATTTTGTTTGATGGAGTTGTATTCTCGAGAGTTGGAGACAATATGAAAGTTTGTTTTTCGTTTTCTTTATGAAAGGTGCATAGTGCTTGCAGGAAACAATAATATTTATGTTGAGAAGAGAGGCAGAAGTATGTATGTATTTACTGGAAAATACTGACCTTAGGTATTGGAGCAGGTTTCGGTATAACTGCTGCTGCTGCTTGTGGCTGTAGGAACAAGGACTGAAATTGAAATGAATCTGGAATGAGAAATATTGTTAAACAATCTCCACTTACCACATGCCTTACCATATCTTCTTAAAAAGCTTGAAGACAAAAGTTTTAAGAAGGCTACGCAAGGACATTGCGATATGATCTTGAAATGATCGACTCACAAATGAAATGTTTGGTGAATATAGTAGGGCAGAGTCAAATAAACATGAGCAATTAGGCAAGCGATGATGCGAGTTTAGACAGGACCTACTCTGCATGAAAGAGCGACTGGAAAGGTCCAATGCAAGACAATGGATATTTTTACGTAAACTGTTTGTATGAATGAGACTTATCTGAAATTGATTGTTTGAGCGACAAATGAAGTTTTGCTTTACCAACTGACAATTTTTTTTATTGAACTGATTTAATTTGTGATTTATCAATACACAATCAACCTCGCTTTCAACATCCTCCTCCTCATCAGTAAGGAAGAGGCGACGGAATTAACCATTTTAAAAAGTATTTATGCCTAATTGCTCGTTTGATAGTTTGTAATTTGAACTATACAAATCAGTTCCATATATGCAAACGTTTACCATTCTTCGAAGTGAGACAACTCATTTCTGTTTAATGTTATGTAATATGCAATATAATGTCGAGATTTTTTCGTTAGTGCTCATAATGATGCGTTTGTTCAATAAGATCCTAATTTTAATCTTAAACTACGAGTTTCTCATTTGCGTTTCATACCAACATTCCACTTGTGATTCGATCAGTAAATGTGATAATGCCACACTACTACTGTTTTAATTCACATTCTTTTGTTATTATTACTGACCTCAGTACGCTTAGGGGTAGGATATGGAACAGTA
>JAHZNF010004384.1:0-18930 GCA_027744215.1 Troglopedetes dispersus
TGCACACATTAATCACAATTACAAAATGTAACTATGTACATTTTTTTTTCCTTTTGGGACAACAGCATGACACGATGATGGTGATGAAGATGACGATCAACGAAACGGAACCAGGAGAGAAGAAAACGATTGACTATTTCTTAGCCAACATGGATATGCAGCTTTTTTTAAAAAAAAAAAGACAAGACAGTTAGATCATAGCAGACAGTGGTGTGTGTGTTCAAAACGGTGGTGCACAAAAATGCACACTCTTCTGTGCTCTATGGTTTACGCATATAAATATATATTATTTTTTGCGATTTTTATATACCTTTTTTGATATATTTTCTTTTGAAAAAAAATGACGATCATGGCGATGACGTTCTCAAATGGATATTCTCCCACGCCTCGCGATGATGATCATCATCTCAAATGATAACACTGTTTGTGTGGTGTCTAGTGGAGCAAGACTAATTTTTTTCCCTTCTCTCACTTCTTCCACCATTTTATATTTTCACAAAAAGGAGCAGTGTCAGCAGGGAACCCCTTGTTCACAACGTTATTATCATATATTATGATTACCTGACATTATATATTACACATGCACGGCTCCTCGCTACTCGACTCACTACTACTAAGATATGCTAAAAGAAAAGGGGAAAAAATGATGACGAGAATGATGTAGCACCTAATCACTCATCCAGAATAAAAAAATATATATAAAAAGTCACCAAAAAGGCAAACCATCACCACGACCATCTCCTTCGTCACCTCTTCCTCTTTCGAAGCTCTTTGCCCAATCCAAACACAGTACAATGTACTCTTTCCATTTTTTTATTGACAACCAAGAAAAATCCGTTGTGTTTGTTGGTGAAATAAAAAAATAGACTTTTTTTTACTTCAAGATATTTTTTTGTTGAAAAAAAAAGAACCTTATGTGAACATAGTTAGTTATCCCCCAGCTAAGGTCCCAGGCCCCTGCACACATTAATCACAATTACAAAATGTAACTATGTACATTTTTTTTTCCTTTTGGGACAACAGCATGACACGATGATGGTGATGAAGATGACGATCAACGAAACGGAACCAGGAGAGAAGAAAACGATTGACTATTTCTTAGCCAACATGGATATGCAGCTTTTTTTAAAAAAAAAAAGACAAGACAGTTAGATCATAGCAGACAGTGGTGTGTGTGTTCAAAACGGTGGTGCACAAAAATGCACACTCTTCTGTGCTCTATGGTTTACGCATATAAATATATATTATTTTTTGCGATTTTTATATACCTTTTTTGATATATTTTCTTTTGAAAAAAAATGACGATCATGGCGATGACGTTCTCAAATGGATATTCTCCCACGCCTCGCGATGATGATCATCATCTCAAATGATAACACTGTTTGTGTGGTGTCTAGTGGAGCAAGACTAATTTTTTTCCCTTCTCTCACTTCTTCCACCATTTTATATTTTCACAAAAAGGAGCAGTGTCAGCAGGGAACCATGAAAAAAAAAAGAACCTTATGTGAACATAGTTAGTTATCCCCTAGCTAAGGTCCCAGGCCCCATTATAAGATGACAGTGTATTCTCGAATGATTGCCATTATTTTATTGTTATTACGTTGCTTTTTATTTTCTAGAGAAAAATGATGTAAAAAAGTTTTTTGGTGGTGGTGGCAATGCAATGGTGATAATGACGATGATGATGATAATAATAATCTTCTATGTTTTATTTTACCGGTGGTACCGTTGTCTCAAAGTGCATTTATAAGAAAAGCACACGAAGCAGATAATTTTGGTGGTGGTGAATGATGGTGTGGTGGTGGTGATTATGGTTCAGTTCACTGACCATTCACGTTATACTCACATCTTTTAAAGTCTCTCTCTTCTAACAAGAGTATATTGACATTGGGGAGGAAACAAAAATAAATTGTGACAAAGAATAAAAAAAAACCCAGAGACTTTCGCATGCTTTTTTGTCCTATTTAAAGCTATGTTTTTGGACGTTTCAATTTAACGTTTTTGTGGCGGTTCCTCGCTGTCTCAATGAAGTTGGCGTACCAATCTTGTGGCTGGCCACCTTTGTGAATTTTGTGGCATTTTTCTGCAGCTCCAAAAGAAGCTTTCATGTTTTGACAACAGTTTAGTTTAAAGGGAGAAGCACTAATGTATCGTGTTACCACACAAAACGTAAGACAACACGGGATGATGGTAATCATGACTAATGACGTAGTACAACAATGTAGCAAGCGTGGTAATACTGAATTGATAAAAAAAATATATTACTGCTGGTGCCTTTACTTCCCTTTCTCACACTTTTTTCCACTACATTTTTTGCAATTGACAGGGCGGCTTTTTTGTGAGTGGGCTCCTGGGGACAAGTACCGGACAATATATGAAATTTGCTCTTCGCGATTTCAGTATCGAACATATGTAGTTTCCATAATACAGGTTGGATAAGTGTGATAAATTGACATCTATTCTGAATTGTTTATCCAGAAAAATTGAATTGGAAATTATTATTTTGCACTGTAACAAAGCCGAACATAATGCAGCTTATTGAGGATTTCTTTCCAAATATAGCTTAACTTTTTTTAAAATAATAAAACAATGCCAAAAAATAATGGAAATTCAACCAAAAATGTATAGTTTTTTTTTCGGAGATAAAAAATTTGTTATTTTGTCTCAAGGAATTTCCAAAATAATTTTCACAGAAAATTAGAAAATCTGTTTCGCGATTTTAATAGTACATATTATCACTCACATAAAGATGACCTGACATAGTGACCATCCACAAACATAATGCAACTTATTGAGGATTTCTTTCCAAATAAAGCTTAACTTTTTTTAAAATAATAAAACAATGCCAAAAAATAATGGAAATTCAACCAAAAATGTATAGTTTTTTTTTTTCGGAGATAAAAAATTTGTTATTTTGTTTCAAGGAATTTCCAAAATAATTTTCACAGAAAATTAGAAAATCTGTTTCGCGATTTTAATAGTACAACATATCACTCACATAAAGATGACCTGACATAATGACCATCCCAAGAAAAAAAGTAAAATGTGCCTCCAACGGCCATTTGGTGTGTTGCTCTGCTATAGAACCTGCTGTTTGATCTGTTCTCCGGTTTGCTCATAAAGGTGCTTTCGCTGGTTTTACTTCGAGAGAGCACACAATGTGTAAAAATTGACTAGCATCCTTAAAACTAACCCTTCTATTCCTGAATAAGCAAAAAAATGCAAGGTTTTTATGCTACGTAGAAATTCAGCTTATTCTCATACCACAACAATCTCCAACTTGTTCCCAGGAGTACTGTGAGTGGAAATGTACTTCTTTTTAAATTGATTTATGGAGTGTATATTGGTTTCAAATTCAAATAAAAAAAAACCAGGAACGTAAAATGTTCACATAAATGCTAAACTAACAAAAACCTGGGAAGTGATTCATGTGACCATTTGGCCAGCCACAAAATGTTTGTGGTAGAGGGCCACACCAATTTTTACGTCGATTGTCCTAAAAAAAAACTTCATCATATAACATTGAAGCTCATTACCAGTCAATTATACTACTTCATAGCTCCTGGATGATCTCTCGAAAGTGATGGGCAGAACTTTTACGTTGATGCTGATGATATAATAATATACAGACAGCTATGCTGAGGATGGTCAAAGAGGCGTGCTGTGTGGCAAGCGGACCACACTGGCCGACCGATTCAACGCAATCTCAAAATGCTTTAAGAATAATGTAATGCGGATTTTGTACATTGTTGAGCGAGTAATCATATCATAATAATATTATGCGAGGAGATAATAATGAGATGAAGGAAGGAGTGTCCAAAAAATGCTTGCTCTGTTCAACCAGTTTTGATTCTGGTCTCTGCTGAGAGAGATGAGATGCAAACTACGTGACCAATTGGCTGGCCAGATGCCGTGCTTGCAAAAAAATACTGAGTTGAGTTGACCAATCGAGACTCATCGTTGCGCTCTGCGGCTCTCACGCTGATGATCAAGTTGCAGATTCTCACATTGACTTTGTTCAAATTGTATCCCCTTCGTATTAATCTTCACGAGCACAACTTCGCCGAATGATCATCAGGATGGACAGGTGAACACGTATAAAAATCCATGCTTGTTTTGCACAAAATTCCTATCTTTCAATCAGACAATTTATTGGGCGACTGAGTATTTATACTCCACAAAAAATGAAGACAATAATGTCATCATAGTTCTCTCTGTGTGTATTTTAGTCAAATGAATAAAATTATTCTGGAAAAATCCTCCCTAATTTTTCAAAACTGTTTTATATTATGCAAACCGAGTTGCTATTCCCAACATTCTGATCTGCTCAGACAAAAACCTCTCACTTTTTATGGCCATTCATTATTTGGTGCACAACAGCAAACGGAGATCCAGTGTGTATGTACTCTGTAGAGCGACTTGCCCATACACTCGCCTGTGAACCATTATTATTATTTTTCACTTCACAATTTTTTTTTCTTTCCAGTTTTTACTGGAAAAAAATATTTTACGAGGACATACCTGCAAGCAAACCAAACACTGATGAATGGGTAATAACAAGTTGCTTACGGTTTTTGTTGAAGGCTAAGCAGAAGAAAAAAAGGATTGAATAGAATGAACATACTTGAATTGAGCTCTCGTCTTAAAAGGAGAAAAAAATAAACGTGAATGAATGGCTAGCTAAACCGAAATGAATGGGAAATGACAAGGGGGACTTTAAAGTGGCATTTAAATGGGGCAGTCGTAATGATAGGTTTTTGTTGGAAGAGCTCCACAAGTGTATTTTACTCTGAAATCCGACACGATTTCAAAATACCTTTTATTTACTCTCTCTCTCTCTCGCTGGATTTTTACAACAACAATAATGCATGTGTCCATATAATATTCACAAGTTATCGTAAAACTAGGATTGAGATAGTAAAAACAATGCATACCTTTGCCTATTTCTAGGTTTAAGGTAAACAGACGCGACCAGGAAATTATATTGCTGAATAAGAACAGAGAAGGCATGAATGACCAAGAGCGTTTATGGGCAATAATTTTTTTTATGAATGACGAGTCTTTGTTTTTTCTCATCAGCGAATTACATAGAGCCAAGACGGGGAATTATAATGGTGTGTGTAATTAGTGGAACCTGTGTAAACTCAGAAGAGCGAAAAAAAAATTTTTTTTGTTATGAATGATTTTGTGTCGTTTTGTGTGTGGCCGTGGGTGATGATAATGATCACATGACTAGCCTCGTTTTCCCTTCCACAAAGGATAATTTCCCATTCATAATGCGCTGAAAAAACAATTACCACCGTTTACTTCTCCATTTTCTGGACAAAAAAAATATTTGGCCAGACGAGACGTGGTACCATGGTCTGGGAACATGTTTTATGGGTAAATGTGACTCCTTTTGGCGCGCCTGTTTGCTCCACTTCTAAAACTAATGCTGTCTTACTCTATTTTTAAGATTTTTTTTTTCTAATGGAGGAAATTTTGAGCATAAAAACCGGACAACGACACCACAGAGTATCCAAAATTAACTAAGCCGAGGTAGTGCAGTTCTAAAAAAAAATAAGCCTCAGTATAAAAGCTTCAGAGAATCAGTCATGCATTTATTATCTCCATTTTTAAAAAATGTTACCACTGTAAAGATAGGTTCAATTACATTGTTTTTATTTAGCTGACTTCTCGAAAATCTAGCCACTGAATGAGATAGCCAGTGCGACGGAGAAAACTAAGAAAGATATAAGATAATGAAGTACCCTCCCTGATCAGCTCACCGTGACACCAAAAAAGAACCAAAAAGCTCTGGCCCAATGACTCTGCAAGATCCATTACCTGAACTCCTCATCAGAGTAAATACAAACAAGCAAAAGAAGAAGATCCTTTTGCCACCGTGTCCGGATTGGTTGGCTCCGAAGAGAAAGATGCATCCTGTGTCAAGCCATGACGACAATTGTCAGATCAAAGATGTGTGCATATATTTTTTTTTTTACGGAATCAACAAGCACGACCTCTCTTCCCTCCTTCAGTCACCAAACAAAGTATATATTTTTGAGGTAGTAAAACCTGGTGTCTAACAATGCATTCCTGTCAACATCTGCTGTTGCGTCTTCTTAACGCTCTCTTTTCCGCCACGGTGATGCGATGTCCCCGTTGTTGCAACTGACTTGGCAAGGAAGCAACCATCTCCATCATCACCACCACCGCACACAACAACAACCATCAAAATTGATTACATGTTTGGGTCGGGAAAAATTTTTTTTTCCAAGAGTAGCTTCACTCTAGCGGTTTTCTTTCTTTCTCTTCTTCTTCTTCGTCAAGAGATCATCTTGTCCTGCTTTTTAATTTGCAATTGAAGAAGGCGATAAAAAAAAGGTAAGATATGGGCGATGCCCTGCACACAAAATAAAAAAAAACTCCATCCATCCATCTGACTGATCATCGTAATGATCGTTCACAAAGATCCAAACAAAGGAACAAGGGAATAGTAGTGAGTGAGTGACGAAGAGGATGACTGCGAAACGAGCCAATAAGAAAAGATAACAGAGCATCTACGCTCTGTGGCCATTCAGGTTGAGTTTGACTTTCCTCTGTGCAAACAACAATACAGTCCTCTTTCTATTTTCTTCTCTCAAAAAAGGAGAAGAAAGGCAAGAATGTAGAAAAGGAAGTGGAGTGAAGAAGAAGAAGACTATAATGCACAATGCCGCATTATATTATTCTCTTGTGCTGCGTTGTTGCCATTTTATGTTCAACTCGCGAACACGATGGGATGGATGATCATTTGATCATCATTTCAACGGATAATATATTTATGCTTGATGAATTTTCTCTGGTCGTCGCCTTCTCTTTTTTTTCAGTTTCATTCAAAAAAAAAATAAGATAAGTGAGGATTGAAAAGGTTTAGAAGGGAAGTAGCTCGCTTGAAAATTACCACCACATACATAGATAGCAATATTTTTTTGTTTAAAAAAATAAAATGTCTCTCTTTATTAACATTCTGTTGCGAAGATAAGCGGAACATTCTTTATTTTTTTCGGTCGGTTCGCTGATTTTTTTGCACAATTGTGCACACACATCTTGAAAACTCTTTCACTCTGTTTTTTATTATTATTTTGTGGTGAGCCCTTGTAAAGGGCATTAGCGGGATAACAATAGATAAAAAAAAATTGTAGAGGAGGATGGCTCAGCACATATTTTCGGTCTGTTGCGGGTGACAAGCCAAAGAGAATAAGAAAAAGCTGCAAAAATGTACATCTTCGAAATAAAGAAATTTGGGTTTTGAGTCGAGTAAAAGTCATTTGTAATCATCTTCCTTCCTCCTTGCCTTATTCTTCCACAGACCGTTTTCTCAAGAAGCCAGTGTGAAGGAGGACCAATGAGCACTCAAGTGACGAACACAACGACGACTGCGAGTGGAAATGAGAAGACAATTTTCTTCCCTATTGAGTACTCTAATCCTTGTTTCGCTAGCTTGCCCAAAACAATAATGCTCGTTGAGCCGGTTTGCATCTTATTTTTATTTTATTCTTCAGATCGCTTCACAAATTATTTTCGGTTGGACTGTCATAATGGCAACAAGCCACAATCCAAAAAAGAAATCCACATTGTCAAGTGAGCGAGCACGCTTATCAACTGAGTGAGTGAACGCCTTCTTTTAAACTAAAATTTTTATTGAAAATCTACGATCCAGTGATGAACAACTCTCTCTCTAATAAGATGTCGGCGGAAGAGCAGCAGACATTCATTTTTTTAGTATCCACAACAGTAGAGTTATTATTGGAGTCATCTTGTGACCGTCAAGAAAGCGTAAATGTATTTACAATGTGCGTGCAATGAAAATGAATGCCAGCCAGAAAATGGTTAAAATATCCAAAAAAAAAAGAAAGAAATGGTTACGGAGAACGTGCTGCGGTTTATCTCTTTTTTTGCCACATGATCGGTTGACAATATTGGTTGAGTGGACTTACCTGAATTACGCAGTGAAATGGATCGCCCTCAAAAGCAACGGTGGTGTTCAGAGCTGAGCATCCACCACCTCATGAGAGAGCACACCTGTTCAAAGTCAGTCACATGAAACATATTCATCATGAAACCACTTGGCTGAGGAAAAAGCCGTTGCTCTGGGTTGAAAAAAAAGAAGGCATATATGTTTCTACAACACAGCTCCATTTTTTTCTAATAAATTATACATCTAAATTCTCCTTTTTAAATGCGCTTTTAAAAGTACGAAACGAACACTTGAGGAATTCCTCTGGTGCCTCATGATGATTACAAGAAAAAAAATAAAAAGACAATGGAGCGCAGAGCCATGGGTCATTTACATTGTACGTTCTCATTTTTTTAACACAACTATCATCATTTTTATAATCATGTGAGACGGAGAGCCATATGTCATGAATTTTTATTGCGACTACCAGAAAAACACACCACCAACTCCTGAGATTCCATTATTCCTATTGTGTGACCAGGCAAATAAAAAATAAAAATAATTGTAAAACGCATTTTATTTAGAAAACACACAGGTGCTACCTGCCTTCAAGCTCAACACGCAAAGAAAAAAAAAGACCAAAAAAATTTTTTTTGGCTCTCTCTGTTTTTTGTTGTCACAGAACAGTCCTTGCATTTTAATGAAGTCTTCATCATTACTTTACTACACCACCATTATCATCTTTTTTAAAAAAATAAATTCAGGTATCCACAATTCGTCAAAAATAAAGCATGTATGATCGTCAAGAAAAAGACACCTATTTATTTCTCTGTGATCCACACAAATGCTCAGCTCAAAAAAAATCTTGTCTCTTCGCTCCTGCTCCCTTCAATCCAAGTCAAGATGAATAATTTAGGAAGACGAGGAAAAAAAGAAACCATTTAAATAATAGCAATGATAATGACAGATATTTGAAACGTGAGTAAGAAGAACAAAAATATTTTTTCAACACCGTTTTTACTGATGTGATGTGTGTGTGTGTGTGTAACACAAAAAGTCATTCTCTCTTTTCAGGTTGTTTCCTTTTGTTTAGTAAAAAAAAGGTTATAAACGTGTATGAGAGTTTAATGACTGCTCTCTCCTCTATTTTTTCCCTCTATTTTGTTCCGGCCACCATCCTCTAAAAAAACCTAAACATTTTTTTCTATAGCCATTCCGTCTACTTAATATTTCTCCCTGTTGAGCTTTAAAAAAATGCTTCCTGAATTTTAATTGAGCTTTTTTCCTTACCTACCAAAAAGAATTGTAAAATGGAAGTGAGATATTCTTGTATTATGACCAAAAAAATGCATTACAAAATAGACGGCTGAGATGTTATGAAATTATGAGATTTTGGAGGAGCATTCAAAGACCTCTTTTAATACAAAATTATTTCATTTCATTTCCACCTGGTTTTGGTGGTGCTGCTGCTGCTGCTCAGTTCATGAGCGCACATTAATAATAATAATCTTTTAAAAATCTCTTTTGTCAGTGCACATTACTCTGAGTTTTTTTATGTGTTTCGAGACAAAAGGAACATCAACTGTCAAAGTGATTTAAAAAAGTAAACCAAAATGTACATGCTGAAGGCAAGCTTGGACGTCTAGCTACTATGTACGGCTGCTCCAGAAATTTTGGGTAAAATTGGCAGTGGTAAACACCTCAACATTGTAAATATACAACAGTTTGGATTTTTTTAAGCTTTGACTGTGGCAAATGAAAAAAAAAATATTATGACAAAAAGCATTGGCCGAATGAAGTTTATATATTTTACGCATCTGCTGGTGTTTATGCGTAATTACATTTCAAGTATTATGATCTGAACTCGAGTAAAAATATAAAAAATATTTCCCGAAACACATACCCGCGCACATGACGACAATGAACGATGTGACTTTGATGGGATTACGAATGGTCCTATCAATTACGTGTTAGAAAGAAATAAGAAAAGAACCAATTTTGAGAAAAAATAGAGTTGTGCGCTTATCTTTCACAGACCACACGAATCATCCATTAATATTACACTATTTTTCATCTTTTGAGTTTGAGTGTTCAGTAGCGTGAAAAATTGAAAACGGGACAGAGCTCCCGACACCAGCGCGGCAATAATATTATTCGTGGTTATGATTTATAGGAATTGGGAAGAAGACAGATTTGAGCTGAAGAAATCATTTCAGCATAAAACCCAAAGTCGGGAGTGTGTGAAATCCACATGCATGTGAGTACATTACATGCGAGTGACGATCAATTAGCAAAAAAAATGTAATTACCGTTTAAAAAAAATTAAAAAAGGATACAACGAATGAAGTCTACTTCTGACATTTCAATTTCCTGAAAAATAAAAGAAGATTTGAGTACAAGCTGTACACATTCAATATTATAGATACTCTTGTTGGGACAGGTTTTCATGACGTGTGGTGAGCTTCAATTCATGGCAAAGCAATATTGAAGTGCGTCACAAGGTATTATTCAGTCACAGAAATTTGTCACTTGAGGACAAGTACAATAAAAAAAAACATGCATGGTGAGCATGAGAGCGAGGCGAATGACAATTAGTAATAAGTAGGAGGAATGATGATAATTCTCGTGGATAAAGTGACGCTCTCCTCCTCTCATCTTTTATTTTTTTGTTACTTTTTTTTCNTCTTGTTGGGACAGGTTTTCATGACGTGTGGTGAGCTTCAATTCATGGCAAAGCAATATTGAAGTGCGTCACAAGGTATTATTCAGTCACAGAAATTTGTCACTTGAGGACAAGTACAATAAAAAAAAACATGCATGGTGAGCATGAGAGCGAGGCGAATGACAATTAGTAATAAGTAGGAGGAATGATGATAATTCTCGTGGATAAAGTGACGCTCTCCTCCTCTTTTATTTTTTTGTTACTTTTTTTTCTTATCGGACTGAAAAAAAAATGCGCAGTTAGGATGATCATCTAACGTATATTTTTTTATAATCGTTTACGAGTCATTGGTTATTCCTCTTTTAAGCTCGAGTTCCATTTCCATCTTATCACCTTTATTATTTTTTTTTCTTGCTGCCATATCTTAATAATATATTTTTTGTCACTTCCTTCTCGTCTCCTTCGTCTTGGTCACAATATATTATTTTTTTGTTTTTTTTCTTCATGATGATCACATGTATGATGAAGAAGGGAAGGTGGGATAATGACAGCAATTATGATCACTTTTTTGTGTGTGTCTGGTTCGTCTTGAATTCTTCTTTTTACGATATTGGTTTCGTTTCCGATGTACTCATGAGAGACGCGTGCGCCATTATAGGACATGCATCCAAGCAATTTTTCCACTCTTGATGATCTTGTTTTTACAGCGGCTTTTGTCACCACTTCCGCTTGCTCAAAAAATATGTTGATAATACGGATGAGAGGCAAAGATAGTGCTTAATTGGGATGATCATGATGCTCGCAAAGTTGGGATAATGACTCTTTTTTCTTTGCCTCCGCACATCTCTCTAATGGCTTCATATCCACTCACTTGAACAATTGAATATATTTTTACGGGAAAAAGATTACGTGGTCTATCGTCACCATTATTATCGGAAATGGCTAGTTTGAATAATTTCTTTCTTTTTTTCTGTAGACAAAATTTATGTAGAGTGGTTCCATCTCAAAAACAATTTTTTCCCCTCAGATTTCCCAATCTTTCATATTATGCATATTTTATTTGTTGAAGTAATGATGCTCCACGAGGAGCTTATAAGACCAGTAGAGGATTTGGTATTAGCACAATTAGATTTTGTCATGTGCTACGTTGTTTTCAGTCGGTTTCTATTTATTTAGGCCGAGGCTACCTCTCACAAGAGCGAATGTCGAATGGCTGCTGAATGAAAACCTCCACCGTCATTCACACAAAATTTTGGGATGATATTGCAATGATATTATGATTATTATGCCACTACCACTACCACCATCACGTCAGAATCATTTTATTTTTCTTGCCACTCCTCACCCAAATAATCATACTAATAAAGTGAATACTTTCATTACCAGAAAAATATCCCTATTATTGTGGTAATTTTTTTGCCACAGGTTCAGAAACAAGTCCAACAAAAATGAAAACGACATCAATTATTAGAAAAAAGATGGAACAACATTATATGAAAAAAAATATCCTTCCTAAATACAAATCCAAGCACACAAAAAAAAGGGATGCGGCTACAATATTAGCATAATTACGGCAAATAATATGCATTGCACACACAGTACGTCAACATACTACTACTACTGGCTTATTTGCTGCTGACTGGAAATGGGGACAACGATCGCACATCATCACATTGATGGAAATCCAATAAAAGGTGATCATCGTCACAACAACAGTTAATACCAAGGATACACATGAACTGTGAGGAGAGTAGGGCAGTGGCTTTTTCTCTCTATTTTCTTTCCCTCTCATCATCATCATCGTTCGTTTGCCACCTTCACAGAATAACAATGCCGCTGATTTTTTATGCATAAACAATGAGACCAGTAAAAAAAGGATAACAAGTCTCTCTCACCGTCAAAAATGGTAATGATCAGAAGAGAGTGTGCGTTTTCGCAGGAATCTCATAAATGGAAAAAAAGTGTGTTCGTTCAGCTGGTTCAGCCTAGTCATCTGCATGAGAACACAAGTGTCACACAACAGACAACTACCACGGATCCCACTGCACTGCAGGGACGACTGGAGAGTGAAACTAGATTGAGTCAGATATTATTATTATTATTCAGGATTTTTTAAAACTACTCCAATACAGTTGCTAATTTTCATAGAAATTGTTAGTTTAGAAGTTGCATTTATCAACTCATACTTGCATTCATTAATGAAGGTGAAATCGTCAAATGGAGCATTAATTGTGTGAAGTTGGAATATTTACCCATGTCAAATATTTTTACATTTACTTACCTCTTGCAATTTAGAATTCCTGAGAAACAGCGGCAATAAATTTAAAAAAATATAAGTTGGCAACAAAAATTCAAAATCTCAGTTGACCAAACTGATTTGAGGAAATACATGCACCTGCTCGTTAAAAACCAAATCCAGCCAGATTTCCTCCCAATAGTAGTATCTTCCACGGGAATAATATATTTTTTTGGAGCTTGCTGATCAGCAGCCATATAGTTACTTTCACAAGAATCTATGAATACTCATTAATACCTCTTAACATGGATGATGATATTATGATGATTGTGATTTTGGCAAAAAAAATCCTTTTTGCAATGAAACAGTTATTAAATGAGCACTGGAGCAAACTGCATTGTGCAATAGGAATGCGAACCAGTAGGACAAAAAAATATGTGCATGTATAGATAAAAAAGGAAGATGAAACCAGATTTTATTAAATTCCTGGTAAAAAAACACAAGTATTACTCAATTTTTTCAAGTACTACATACATATAAGTATATTAGCATATCACGATCGTGTCAGGGCATTACCACAATAATATTCCAATAATTCCAAACTCCAAAGAAGAGTCAGGATTGTGTATTATGCAATTTGTCAGAAACAAATAAAAAAACAGAGAGAGAGAGAGAAAGAAAGTGAGCGAGTGAGTGAGATAACTGTGATAGGCTCAGATTATTAAAACAAATCAATATCAGATCACATCATTGTCACGAAAAATGGAATTGCTCATGCATATATACCTCTATTAATATTAATAATACGTAACGATAAAATGTTGCGTGATTGTGGGTGAACTAGAAACCTGGTTGCATTATGATTACTACCAACCACCACTCGATTTCACAAAACATAACAGTCAGCCCACCACCACCAGGCTGCGCGATGCTTGAAAAAAAAAGGATCTGCATGATTCTCCTTTTTTACCTGTACAACACATGTCATTTTTGCAACTCTGTTTTGGTAAAATCAGGGAGATCTCTGCTTTCCATTTTCCAGGAGTGCCATAAATAAAACAGTTCCTTTTCAAATGGGCTTTTATGGTAGCACCAACATGCCACACATTTTTTTTATTTTCTTTTTCGATTTTGGCAATAGAAACTTGCGAAATGGAGGGAACACAATTCATATTTTCCTACCTTTTTTAGCATTATTATTACAACCTAAGGATCGGAAGGAGGAGGAAGTGGGAATACCCAAAAAAGCTGAATAAAGAAGTGGTTCCCAGTTTCATACAAGATTAAACAGACTCCTGGTAAGAATATTTGAGTTGTCAGCGAAATTGGTGTGGCTGACCTTAAACAATGATCATATAAAGACTTTTTTTCTGTCAGTCAAAGCTAAAAAAAATTATGAGCGTGAATGATGTTATGGTTGTGGTGATCCGAGTCTCCGACACTTTTCGACTTCCCTTCTTGTCACACTTTCGCAGGTACTAATTAATTTTCCGTTTCGGCTACTTCCCCTCACGCTTAGTTCCTTCAATGACTGCCTCATGTGCGCACACCGATTTGGAGGAACAGGTGCAAAAGAGGAATTTAAGTATCTAAGATTTTTGCAGAAGGAAAGACAGGGAGACATTTTAGTCAACTTATTTTCTTGAGAGAGAGAAAGAAAGAGGCAGCAGAGGAGCGGAACAAGTGAGGCTGAAAAAAAAATAAATGTGTTCTGGTCATGCATAAATACACAGTAAAAACATTTTTTATAATATCCTGTCCATAAAATGAGATTTGAAAAGATTGTGAATTTCGTCGATCTGATTTTCCTGCCTTGCTTGCGTCTGTCTGAACGAAATATTACTCGATCGCGGTGGATGAGATGAGGTAGGAGAAGAGAGTTCATTCAATTGTGGCTTGTTTGTGAGTGTGCGTTGGAATAAATATGCGGGTAATACACCTGTCCACATAATAATGCTCCATATTACACTCCTCACTGCATTATTGAAGTGCGCTTTAGTCATTAAAAGTGTTGGAGACGTGCCTTACCTCTCTACCCTCTCGTCTTCCTCTTGGAACCAACTCTCTGCTGCATTATGAACGCACGCAACCAGCCAAACAACAATTGAGTAGGATCATGCTAGTCAGAGACCTTTTATTTTATCTTCTGCTTCTGCAGCTTCTGCTCTCAAAAACGTTTTGCATGTAAAATTAGCCAAAAAACGACGCAGCATATCTCTTTCTCAAATAATAGGAAAATATTTTACAGGTTTTTTTTTGTATTCAGGTCGACTCCTTTACGCAAACAATTGGACAGTAGCCGGTTCATGAAACTGACTGACACCACCATGCACACACACACACACACACACTCATCCTGTGTTTATCCTCTGTGCATAATTATGCAGGAGGAATGATGAAAACATTCGTGTGAATTTATGAAGCCAGATCGGTGTGGATCCATTAAATTAAAAAGAGATATTTTTTGTTTATTATATGACCAGCGTCGTCGTTTTCTGTGGAAGGTACGCATGAGCATAATAATATACAGCTCGCCACAAAGAGTCCCACTTGGACAAATTGAGTTGGCTTGCCTTGTCACGTGGTGTAGTGGTCGAAAGCCACATGAAAATCTAAAGGTGGTGGAAACAGTACTGGCGCAGCTCACCTCCTAAAAAACACAACAATGATGGCTTATTGCATATCAAAAAAATTTTCTGCAAGCCTTGGCCGTAAATGATGTAATGATTGCGAGTGAGAGCATAGTAGTAGGAGAAGGAGTAGTAAATAGTAGACCAGCTAGAAATATTTAGCCAGTTGTGCAAATACCAGAGTATAATAATAATAATATGATAATGCCTTGTTACGAATTAATTTGCGGACAACTCATTCTCCACACAGTTCATGTCAGCCTGGATGATGAACTGGTGTGTCGTCTTCCCTTTGCTAGCCATTGTTCTCCCACACACCAGGATGCAGGCTCCTAGTCATGAATATATTTTTTTGGAACGCCAGAACCTAAATCCATCCACATTTTCAACTGGACACGAAGCTCTCAATTATGTGTTTTTTTGTGGATGACGATATCATATAAATAATGCTATGATGATGATCGTCATGATAACTCTCTGCTTCTGAAGTGAAATAGAAAGTGGGATTTGATGAGCAGGCGCTCGATTTGGGATGCAGTCATATTTTCTGCTTTATTTATTGATTTCATGATTACGTATTCAAAAAAGGAGAGAGTTTCACACAAAAAAATACTAATGTATTCCGTATTTATGCTGGACACGTTGCTGCTCATTGCGCCATTGGAAAAACCGCTGCCGCTATGCTCAGCTCTCCACTGTTTTCATATTTAAATTCGAGCCAAACGACATTTTACATTCAATCACTTTCCAAAATAAATTTCACTTTTTCTTTCAGGCGTCGTTGCTGAATACAGATTTTTATTTTTTCACTGAATTAAATAAATACCTAGCCAATTGGCCCTAAAAATGTCCGATCAAGCGTTTTTTTTAAACGTAACCAAATGTTAAATCCAAATTTCACCCAAAGCTTGCCCAAGATTTTAATGTATCCCAATTCCTGAATGAATTTAAGCTTCAATTCAACCTTTTTTTGTGCTTAACCACAATTAACACGTTTGAACACACACATATTATTACGTCTTTTTTAAGAAAAAAAAGAAGATATCCTCAATGAATATTTTTGTGCACAAAACAATGCCCGTATTTTACGCATCTTCTCGTCGAACCTCGACGAAAATAATATTATAATAAGTCTCCATTGTATTTAAAAGCCCAAGATTTTAATGTATCCCAATTCCTGAATGAATTTAAGCTTCAATTCAACCTTTTTTTGTGCTTAACCACAATTAAGACGTTTGAACACACACATATTATTACGTCTTTTTTAAGAAAAAAACGAAGATATCCTCAATGAATATTTTTGTGCACAAACAATGCCCGTATTTTACGCATCTTCTCGTCGAACCTCGACGAAAATAATATTATAATAAGTCTCCATTGTATTTAAACAGTAAACCAGAAACAAAGTTGAAAGAGCCATGTGGCTCTTGAACAAACTTGACTACAGACCATTTTTTTCTCTCCTTTTCCTTCCCAGTTTTCTTTACTCATTTCACATATTTTTTTCTGCTGTTTGCTGTTTCATTCTTTAGTGTGTTGATTGCTCCAATGATGACGATGACGATTCTGGTGGACATACAAAGATCACTCTCTCGTGATCATCCTGCTCACACGATGACTCTCAACGATGATCAAAGAAACAAACAGATAAGCTTACTCACTTCCTCTTTCCTCTTTTTTTCTCAACAATTTGGTTTCACAGTTTTATCCCATCTTTTCATCCAAACACAACAGACTTTTTGCCTTTTCACAAAAAAAAATGTTCATCTTTCGTCCTTTCTAACAAAATATACTATCTACTCCTTTTTTCTACAAAAGAAGGATGGATAGAAAAAAACGCAGATTTTTGGTTGGATATTTTCAGAGAGAGAAAGACTGAAAAAAAGAAGAAGAAGAATCTCAAAGCGGAAGATCATCATCCTAAACCATCGCCAGTTGAGACTCAATGATTATAATATATTTTGAGCAAAATAATGAAAAAATAAAACTCTATTGCTCCTCTGTAGCCATTTATCTTGCCCCAAGTTCATTCAGCAAACAACAAAAAAAAAGATGTTCAAAGAGAGAGAGAGAGAGAGAGAGAGAGAGAGAGAGAGAGAGAGAGAGAGAGAGAGAGATATGGATAGAAAAAAACGCAGATTTTTGGTTGGATATTTTCAGAGAGAGAAAGACTGAAAAAAAAGAAGAAGAAGAATCTCAAAGCGGAAGATCATCATCCTAAACCATCACCAGTTGAGACTCAATGATTATATATTTTGAGCAAAATAATGAAAAAATAAAACTCTTTTGCTCCTCTGTAGCCATTTATCTTGCCCCAAGTTCATTCAGCAAACAACAAAAAAAAGATGTTCAAAGAGAGAGAGAGAGAGAGATGCTTGCCATTTTTTTTGAAATCCTCTACACATTTTTGCACACACAAGATTTTTGTGATTTGAGGAGACAAAGATGAGGAGGACTTTCTCGAAATTATTTCTTCCTTCTTCCTCCCTGCCCCTCTCGATCATCAGACTTCGGCTTCCCCTCCATTCACTTGAAGGTGCACAAAAATGACGTGTATTTACTTTTTAAGTACGAACTCCTTGACAATGTGGTGCGCAGTAAGCATAGATATAATTCTTTTTGTGAACAGGGATGGAGAGATTTTTTTTTTGCATTTTGAGAGGAGCACAATGAAGGCAAGCAGCATCTTTGCTACCTGTTGTGCTATATGTAAGCTCGTCATATCGTTCCCTTATCCCTGTTTGCAAAACGTTCTCATGTAATTTTGATTCCACTGATATCACGCCCTAATTCACAATCCCATCCCTTCAACAACATAGTTAAGGTCCTTTTCGTAACAGTTTCATTTTCTTTATCCAAAAACAAAGTGATTTTAACTTCCAAATAGACACGTGTAATAATATTCATTTGTTTTCAAGTATCCTTAGTAGACCCTTTAAAAAAACAACGCTCCAAGCTGCCTCAGCTAATTACCTGAGCAACTTGCCAAAGTAGGGAAAAATTTCTCTTGTGAAATTTTTAAATCTAATTAATGGACTCGCAGTAGTAACCAGGGAAAATGGGAGATTAATGAATATGTTTAAGTAGGTACGAACACTTGTTTAGTGAGCTTATACGAGCGAGAGGATAAGAACAGTTACCCATAATTTTTTTTTATTTGAATACGATCTTACAAAAAATGTGCAGAGCAGCAGCATAAAAAAAATTGCTACAAGCTTCTGATCTCGTCGTCCTCTTACCTCCATTCTCATCATCACATTAATAATCATTGCATTGTCATCATTACCATCCCGACTCCCTGTTCTTTTCTTACTTTACCTTCTGTGTAGATTACCCTTGCTGACAATCTTTATTATTGTCACTCGTGAAGAGATAATTTTGTTTTTGGTGCTCTCTGCCTGTAAATATGTGTGTGCTTATATTTATATGTTGACGGTGGTGACGATTGAGATGATGGTCTTTGAGAGTCGAGGTGAGATAT
>JAHZNF010004385.1:0-12272 GCA_027744215.1 Troglopedetes dispersus
AGATAGACTGAACAATGAACTTACCCAAATTTCATTGCTAGCAATTTTTAGTAGCTACTAAAAATAATAAAGTAAGTACTACAGTGAACTCACTCAGTTTAAGATCTAAGGTCACTTTGATTAAGTACAAAGGTTCATTGTATGTAGTTAACATAATTCATAAAAATGCACAACCCTTCTTTTCTTTCTTAAATGTTTTGCAACAGTTTCCAATTCAAATGACATCAAAATTATCAGTCAAGACATTCACCCAATAAAATAAATACAAGGTCCATTTAAATCTTTATGGACCTTGACCCAATGTTCATAGATACGCGTAATTTTTGGATTATTATGATTCGTAATTTAAAATTTTCCAAGAAAGTCCCTCCACCCGAAGATTGTAATCTTTTAATTAATAGGGTAACCTGTCAGGGGGGCTAGGAAATGCAGGATTGCTCCCATCACAACTCGGATCATACGCCCTAATGTTCACATCACATCTCGGAAACAAGCTTCCCGTCGAGTCAGCAACACCGTTGGAATATTGATGTGAGCTATCTTTACCTGAGACACATTTTTTCATTTTCTTGCACAACTTGAAAAGACCTATCGCAATGTATTTAAACATCAAGTAGATTGCAACAAGAAATAAGAATACGATAGAGAAACCCAGAAAAATTATCAGAAGGGAGATTAGGCATAGCAAAGTGTGAATCTTCAGTTCAGTAAAAAATTCATGAATTGTATTTTCCCCTTCCTTATCCACGGAAATGCCTGGACGTCGTGATGTGAGATTACCTGGCGGTGTGGATGATCCTTTTGTGGAAGGGACGGTGGTTGTTGAAGGCTTTCCTGTTGTGAGATTACCTGAATTATTAGTTTCGGATGTGTTCATAATGGAAACTGTAGTTGTACTTGAATTTCCTGATTCCTCTCCACCAGGAGTGGTGGTTCCTGAATCTGAAGGCGTTTGTATGTCGGCTGACCTCTTGGGACCTTCAACAACCGATGATGTATTTCTGGGAGTTGCAATTAAATTGTTTACAGCAGAGGTATTATTGTACGCACTTGCGGGGTAGGCCGTTGCTGTTGATGATTTATTGATGTGAATGATGACCGGAGGAGGTGGTACAGTGGGTAGCTCGGCCTCTTCTTTTTTGTATGTTTTAATTATTGAAGGTGGTGATGTAGTTTCTTGGATAGTCTGTGGTGGTGATGTAATGAGGGAGGAGGAATTGGTTGCATTTGACAAATTTTTCCCACTTGCATAACGAGGAATTTCTGTCATGGGTGTCACAGTTGATAATGAATTGTTTTGACCCTCGTCAGTCCAGCTAGAATTTGGGAATGTGGGAGGGGGAGCAGGTGTGGATAAAATCGGTGCCGATGTAGCCACTGTTGTGGGGGTCGTTGTTTGTGGAGTAGTCGCCGGTGCTGTTGTGGAAACATTGTTAGCGTTCACGTTATTCTCAGAAGTGGTCAAGTTCTCATTTATAGCACTGGTGCCAAAATACCCCAGCAGGTTTCTGTAAAAATATGTAATAATTTATGCATATATTTGACACATTTCCAATTTATGCTACTTTATGATTATTCTCAGAAGTGGTCAAGTTCTCATTTATAGCACTGGTGCCAAAATACCCCAGCAGGTTTCTGTAAAAATATGTAATAATTTATGCATATATTTGACACATTTCCAATAATTGTGCTACTTTATGTATTGCATACCCGGCAGAAATATAGCTGTCAGTGTTATTCTGAATTTTAGCCTCTTTTCCTATCTTCAATTCCGACTTTTCAGTTTCTGGACGTTCAGAATGGGAGGCAGAATTATTAGCTCTGTTCCCGATGATGGCACCTGTGTCAACCTCAGCCTCTAACTGCTCATGCGTCTGTTTGGGTAAAGTGATGAATTTTTGCTTACTTTCACTGATGGTCTCTGCCTCTCTGACTGGCTCGTCACCTTTCGGTATTGATGTAGTGGTAAACTCGGCTGGTAATTTGTCACTTCTTGAACCGGAAGTTTTTGTTTCTGGAGGAGCTTTAGTGGTAGTATTAGTCCCTCCCTCGGAATTTTCTGAATTTTCCGAGTGAGAAAAGGAGGAATTCGTCTTTACTTTTTCGGTCAACTGATTAAGTGTTTCCGCAATTGACGAGGTGTTGTTTGAAATGAATGATGGAATTTCATCTTTGTCTTTCACGTGAATACTACTAAAGCGTTCCGTAGATGAATCAGTCACGTTTTCGTGATTGCAAAATATTAGCGGAAAATTAGGTATTAAAATAAAAACAAAAATCGCCAATTTCACAAGTTTACCCATTTTGAACAAAAAAAAATCTTGAGCCAACAAAACCTTCCGATCACACGTCAATGACAACAGTGGCACTGATCAACTAACGTTTTTGCGATTGTCGCACCATCATTCACTGCCGACTGCAGGTGTACCCGTTAAAATTATACATGCCCAAATGGGCCAACGATCAATAACGAATTAGAAATTCCTCGAGTGTATACTAACCCACCAAGAATCGTAAGAAAACAACACGTCCCCCAGTTTTTGTGAGGGCTATAAACAGTCTATGCGAAAAAGTGCTTGCAGACAGGGGAACAATAAAAGTGTGCATTGATATAATATTATTTTCTTGTTGTGTCAGGTCTGATATATTTTATAAAGTTATTGTCCATTGACTTGTTCTCCGTAATAACAATAATAATAATAATTGTTACAGCTTGCCATATTTTCATTTCACTTTGTCGCCGTCGTCGTCAGTTTCTCGATGTGTGTAAATTTAGGACGTATCTTAACATATTCGACTTGTGACTCATCTTCATCAAGCAGCCATTAATAGAACCATTACATTTTCTTGTCAAGCTCTTTTGGAAGAATTAATGCCTAATGCCATTATTTAGTACATGGATGAGATGATGTAGTTGCTTATGAGTAAATACTAGCTTGGCATTTTGTTCTCGTATTGCGCAAGCGCACTTATGTACACATCTCACGTAATTAAAATATTATTATTATAATACCAACTCCAACGTGCTTGATGCTCAGGAGGGGTACCATTAAATTCGAGATGTTCAAGTGGAACGGATCATTAAAATGTGACTACAGCAGCGGATGCTGTGACATTTCTGGTGACACGGTCTAAAGTTTGATTTTTGAGACATACTAGGTAGTTATTTAATATTATGGGATTTTTTACGCGTGAATGTGATATTGAATTTCATTAAGTACGACTGTGTTTATTGCAGCAGCACTTCTCGATAGTAAAGAATATAAATATTGTTAATAAAATTTTGCTTTGGGAACTCCAGTGACACAGTTGACTCTCGTCTTGCGTAATTTCGGTCGTTGTTGTAATTTCGAGCATTATTTGGATGAGATGTTCATACGTTATTGCGTTTTTTGGGACATGAAACAAATCCTAGAAGCACAAATTAAAGTTTGTCCTAGTTGTTGTTTTTTAAATTTTGCTTTGTAGCTTCATGATTCAATCTATTTTTGGCGGAAACTATAAAATATTTGGCCTATTAGTGTGCTGCTCTACTATTGTAATTTCAAAATTTAATGTGATGCTTTTCCCACCTTCTGATTGCGTGTTCGATACGTAAACAGCAGTTCAAAAGCAATTAAATTGCTACACATATATTTATTTATGGCCTAATATTGAAAGTTTGGCACTTGTCTTCGCCAGGGTTAAATCTTTAAAGAGTAGTAGTACAAACAAAATATTTATGCCGTTCTCATGTCTAATAAATTTTTATATGGAATGGTTCATGTCAACAACTACGTTTTAAAATGATCAGTCGGCTTTTCATTGACTTTGTTGCTAAATCGTAAGCATTTTATTGTATGACATGACAGAATTAGAAAAGCGTCAGGCGTCATGTGAACTTTTCCTGAGTCCTGAGTTCTCCGTCAAGTAGAAAGGATGTCAGCAAACTATACAATTGAGATGTGGGACACAATGAGAGATCAACTAGTGGACATGCTACAATTCGTACCGAGAACTTTTCCAAGATAAAAAGTATTTTTCCAAATGAATGATGATGCATGTTTTAATGAAGCTATCTCAACTTTAAATCAAAAGAACGCGTGAAATATACGGCATGGTTCCCGCAAGATAAATGTATGTACGAGGAGCATAATAAAAGTTGTCTGGTCCATTTCAAATTAGAGCATTCAATGCCAAACCATTTTAAATCACACCAGAGACAAAAAATTACACGCCAACATGCTTTAATGTACCTAAATAATTAAACACAAGTGGGGACTGACCAACAAAGTCTGCAAATTGAAAGTGTATACCGTACCCAACCTTCTCATGGATCATGATACACCAATTGTAATTAGTAAGCTAAATGGAGGATAAAGCTCCTGTGCTTTGAATACTCTGAAGGAATTTGCTGCTTCAGTTTGCAAAGTTAAATTATTTGTCATAAATAAAATTTGGAATATTTAACTCACAATAAGCAACAGGTTTAATCAAACAGATTTGGTAATTTATCAGTTTTTTTTTGCAAAATTAAGTTGTTAAATCATTTAAATGCGTTAACTGTGCATGTAAGTGTCCATATAATTTAGCTAAGTAATGGCAGCCCACATACCGAGCCAAGTAATTTTTTCCCTATCACATTCTCTCTGCGTTATTATACTCGTCATAGCTGTTGCAAGTTCATCAACCGCTCAAAATTGGTGGAATGAGCAATACCCAAGCAGTGATCCTTACAACGTCAACAATGATAATACTAATAACAACGACAACAGCAACAATAATAACGAGTTTTCACATTACGGCTACCATCGAGAAAGTTACCCGTCACCTTCGGGTGGAATCATTTATCGGAGTCGACCTGAGGGACGGCGCCAATCGCGGAATCCGAATCAATCCAGTCGAAGCTACAGCGTGACCAACAATGCCCGACATGTCCAGACAAACGTGGACGACACCAGCATGAACAGAATTCTTGTTGGAGAAATTTGCGACCCGCATGACCCCGTGTACAACAAATGCACGCCACATGCGCAATGCATTCCCAGTGAAAATAATCTTCACCGGTGTAACTGTTCGGAAGCGGATGGGTATGATGTCACGTCGGATAAGAAATGTCGACTTTCTTGGGGACAATATTGTACCAACAACAAGGACATTTGCAATTATGAAACAGGTCTGGTGTGCATTGACAATCGGTGTGAGTGTGACAACTCGGATGTGTATCAATACCCCAGTAAAAGTTGTCGGAGTAAGGTGGGCGGTTCCTGCACTCCTCCGTCCACGGAGCTGGGAGTTCGTTTCAGTAAAACAAACACGGGTTGTGTGAAGAATGCTGTGTGCAAGTCATTCGGACCAAGTGGACTCTCCTTCCGCTGTGTGTGTAAATACGGCTACATTGAATCAAAATTTGGCTACTGCGCAGCAGGAGTTGGAATGTCGTGTCATGGAAAGGGTGAATGTGATATGAACATCCCACTTGTGTGCAAACAAGGTGCACATTTAAATATATTTTGTATGGATCATAAATTTTGTGCTTAACTAAACGAGCAAGCTAAAGATGCTAAAAATTATCTAAACATTTTGCATTCCAGGAATTTGTGCCTGTCGCGACAGTTTGCATGTGTACAATCCCGAAAGTAATACGTGCGTTGGTCTCGCTGGGGCGCAGTGTTGTACTGATCCCGAAGGTCTTCGCTGCATCAGTGCTGTGAGAACTGGTTGTGTGGAAGGGGCGTTTTGCAAAGAAAATCATTTAAACCTTCCAGGAAGATGCGTGTGCCAGCCATTCAATATTGAAACTGAGGAACGGCTCTGCAAACAAAATCCGAATGTATAAAATGAAATTATATTGGTAGAAGAAGATATGTCAGTGGTATCGATACATTTACGTAAATTTTTTGACTGAATAGTAGGATATTATAGGGTGGTAGCGTTTGTCGTGACTATATAGAATGACTTATATTAGTTGGTTCAAGTTAGAATGATTTTTGTAACTACCAAAAAAAGCAATTTATTTGATACGTTATATTTCGGATGACATCATCAGGTTACTATTAACATCTTTAATCCTAGGTCTCTAATATAAACTTTGTTTCAGCTACTAACCAAACAAACATGCTTGCATATATTATCACTAGTATGTACATAGTAGAGAGAGACAGCTTCAGTGTTATTTGGGCACAAAGCCCACACCGTGTTGAATCTCGGGTAGATATTTAGTAGTCGTCATGTAAGATGTCGCACCTAGGCAGAGATTCATACCTTCATACTTCAGCAGGTTGTCCATTCGATGTAAATACAATCTCATTAAAGCTTCACAGAATCTTTTTATTATTATGAAAAAGGTACACCTATCGTTATTGGTTGCTCATCAAATCCAACGAACAGTCATACACAAACTATTTATTTCAACTTGATTAAAGTGTTCTAAGTTTATTTCATAAAAGCATCACTCATCATCATCACAATTTGCCAACAACTTCTGCCTGATCATTGCCATTACTTATGACTTACTTCCGGAAAGCAGGAATGTGGAAGGTATCAGAGCACCTGAGTAATATGTCGGGAAACCCATCTTTGTCATCATAACCACTTCTTCTGAATTGTATCTAATTTGTGAGACTGCTTTCCATGTGGAACAGAGGCACACAGAGTTTTAATTCAACAGGAAGCTCATCCATTGGATATTGACGCATTATTGCCACTCTTTCAGCAAGTAGTATAATTTTTTTTTAAATCCGTTGATTAATTTGTCGAGAGAAAATGCGTAGAAATGGAAAATCCATTTTTTACTAAAGCAAGGAACGACGATAATAATTATATGTTTCTTTACTTTTGCAGTTCCGTGTTCCGTCCCCTTTTGGCCAGATATCAGCACGGGTATGGCCCGCGGTTATCTAAATTCTGTTGACGCTGCATACTATTATGCTTTGAATGTGGAACAGAGGCACACAGAGTTTTAATTCAACAGGAAGCTCATCCCTTCGATATTGACGCATTTTTGCCACTCTTTCAGCAAGTAGTATCATTTTTTAAAATCCGTTGATTAATTTGTCAAGAGAAAATGCGTAGAAATGGAAAATCCATTTTTTATTAAAGCAAGGAACGACGATAATAATTATATGCTTCTTTACTTTCGCAGTTCCGTGTTCCGTCCCCTTTTGGCCAGATATCAGCACGGGTATGGCCCGCGGTTATCTAAATTCTGTTGACGCTGCATACTATTAGAGCACGGCATAGTAGTCGGCCCTTTTTGCGTAGAAAGCATAAATATTTGTTTAGCTTTTCGTCAGATTTTTAGAACAAGTTGAACTTTTCTTAATATCGTAGACTCACTGCACTGCAGCACAAGATACAAACATTACCGGAAAGAAGGAAAAGTGGGGCTCTGTGGGTAATGAGGCATCATAAATTAAATTCTTTTGATCACTCTGCACAGCAAAGTTTTCTTCCACTTTGTTGGGCAATCGCCACCAGCCCTATCAACTAGTTTTTTTATTTTATTTTATGTTACATTCTATTTCCTCCATGGACAGTTTCTTCCTGAGTAAGAAGAAGTGTACAAAAGAAGCGCAAGTTTTCCGCGGAGTGCCATTCCACGTCTAATAATAATAGCCCCAATCCATAAACTCTGAGTGAAACGCAATGTCGGTAATCATTTTTCCCCTGAGCGATACTTCAACCATCATCATCGTAATCATTCTCTCTTGTTTCCAGTCAACCCCACAGAAAAACCAACCCAGCAATCCCACACAACAGGGCATTATTGTCCTAATAAAGGGAAGGAGGCTTCCACAAAAGAAAAATATTTGTTTTATGTTGACAGCCGTGATAACAAGAAATGCACACATTATTACATGATTTGGAAAAACACATTACCCAGAAGTACGAACAAGGAAAATAAAAGCCATTATTGGTTTTTGACAAAACGCAAAGCCCTGTAACATGTGAACAAACACAATATATATAATATGTTACTTGACTTTGACTTATACACCGCATCCCTATGATTTCCTTCCTATACAGATTTATATACGCCAAATAGCTCAAAGAAAATTTAAATGATTCCTTCCATACTTCATAAATAAGGAACTCGAAAAGACACACACGCATAATTTCATTGGTTTTTTAAGGTAAGACCGACTGAGGAATTTATTTACTTTACGTTTTTGTCTTCACCACATTGTCCGTTTCATGGAAAAAAGGCTGGAAAAGAAGAGCAGAAATAAAGAAGAAAAGGAAAAACGATGATTTAGCAAAATGGAAGGAAGAACAGAGAGGAAATTCATTCACGAAAAAAAAATCCAGACACGAACCGTTCCTTAAAATACGTTGTTGTTCACCACCGTACACCACCACCACCACCGCTCATAGCATTCATCATTAATAATATTGCCTGTTTTTACCACACATGCTCTCAGGCCACCATACGCGTCAGTACTACATCATATAATCCAGTAATGATGTGCCTGAGTAGATTGGACAGAAGAAGAAGAAGAGGAAAACCATGTGTCCGCAGAAATACTTTTCTTACCTGTAATCAACTCTTGAGAGGGAAGATGAGGTTGAGAGGAAAAACGTTATTGTTGTGAGCTGCTTTTTTTTTGAAACCATGATTCAGTGATCATCGGTTTTTCCCCTTTTTGCTCGCTCACACAGTTCCTTTCTTGTTATTATTATTTCTCTTTTGAAAGGCAAATGAGATAAGATGAGTCATTCCCTTATTTCTCGCTGTTGTTGGTCGTTCCACTTTTTCAAGATTATTTTGAAGGCGCTGCTTTTGACGTAAAAAGAAACCCTACTGTCTTTCTCCATTCCGTGTTTCTTCGAGATAAGGGGAAAAAAGGACGGTTGTGTGTAGTGATGATCGTCGTGGTGAGGATTTCTATAAAAGGAAAGAGCAAATAAAAACAATTATTATCATTGTTAAAGTCAATATAACAACAACACTAGAGTTAATCGTTCCATGCATTTATGAAGTCATCCAAAAAAAAGGAGATAAAAAAATATTTTCCAGTCTCTCACCCTCTGTTGGATCTTTCAACTTAACAAGGGTTTCAAAATAAATAATGATTGTGATGATGTGTAATTGTTTCAAGAGAGATGACTTTTCCTGCTGAGGAGGACGGAGCGGAACAAAAGCAATGTTGCAATAAGCATAATATCTCTGTCCGTTCGCTGCTTTCCTTGACATTGCTTCATTTCCCGTATAAATGTAAAATTGTTTTGGATGACTATAAAGGTGCATATAACTATTTCTTCACACTATTTTTTATTATGGTTTGGGTTTATGGTCCGTATACACTTTATTTTTTTAATCAGCATGCTTCCTTAATTAGCTTTGACAAAAGAAGTGGAACGAATCCTCCTCGAATCTGGAGCATTTTACTCAAACCTTCATTTAAAAAAATAGGTAATAGTATTTAGGCTTGTTTGCTTTGCCACCTGAATCAATAAGTAAGCAATTCAATCATTTGGATCACTTTGGAATGTGTGTCTTTAGGTGGTAGTACGTCATAGGTGGTCCACGCTCGTTTGCTGGAAGATAAATGACTTGAAACGATGATGCCTTCTTGATACTTTTTGGTTGCTCTACTATAGCTCACTAAAAGACTAAATATTTTTTTGCCGAATTTCTTCCTCTTAAAAATACGTTTCAGATTCTTTTTCTGACAATTATTTTCGTGTCGGGAAACACTCCAAAGTTATTCCCCAAATAATTGCTCAGTGCATTCTTGTCATATCTCTTAAGATAAGATTGCTGAACGACAATAAACCATAAAACTCTCCTTTGCTGCTTGCGAACCATGAAGATGAAAACCGTTGTGTGTTCTTTTTTTACGGTGGACACTTCACATATTTGACAAATTGCATACCTCAGGTCGGCAAAATGAAAAACAAAAAAGTACAGCGTTTTAGCAACAAAAAACTATTTTCTAGAAGGTATAACTGCCATTCCTCTCCACAAGCAATTATAAATTCCTTATTTCTCCAAAAAAAAGAAGGCTGGAGAGTGTGTGAAGTATTGTAAAATTCCACTGACACTCTCAGTCGATAAGATAGGCTTAGTGAGAAAGTCAGTAAAGTCGGAACACCACGTTTAACGTTGTTGTACTAAACTGACAGTGCTAAACAATGTGTATGTTCAGTGACAGGTTTTTCCTCAAGTATATATCCACAGACAATTTATGGGAATTTGAGCTCAGGAAAAAAGATCATTACTACGTGTCATTCAACGCAAGATCTCCGTTCATGCCTGCAATTAGAAGCCTTCCTATACTTATTGAGGCGGCTTCAGCTTCAGAAAAGATGAACTCGGAAAGGATTTTTATAGTCTCATTTCGTCTTAAAAATATCAGATGCTGCTGATGTGACGTAATAATGCGTGCCCACGTAAACCAATTTTTCAAGGACTTGTATATGAAAAATTTGTTAAAAGCTTTTAAAGAACTGGAAACCGAACCCAATCATGTATGTAGGTGGTCGCAGGAATAAAGATTTTAATATGTATCGAAAACATTCCAGAGCCACTTTTAAGTTTTTCAAAAATTGGGTTAAAATCTGAGTGAATGAGAGTGGTGCAGGTGCAGGTGGTAAAAAGACTTTGGTTCCTTTTTTTATTTTTCGCATAAGAAAGGAACATCTCTTCTACTCTTCTGATGTCGTAAATGATCAACATACATATAAGCGTGAATAAACGCGATAGGATTTTAAATGTTTCAATATTGTGAACTAATATTTTTTTAAATAAAAGATTAGGGAAAATAAAGTAAACTGATGAGAAGGCTACAGAGTCTGCACTCTATAATAACGTTCAAAGACGAATGTCATAAAATCATCATCAGCACTGTCACCACTACCCCATTAATAAAATCTTTGTTTTCGCATCTCAGTACAAACAGACCCTCAAAGTGGTACCTCAAAATGGAATTAAATATGAAATCCTACAAAAAATGTTGTTGGTTTTCCTCATAAGTAACAATGGTAGTAATAACTATAATAAAAGCGAATGCCACAAGGATTTGTTAAAGTGGAATTGCTGCATCTTTCTCTGATTTTTATGTCACATGAGAGTGTGAAGTATACAATATTGGGTTTGTGTGTGGCTGCATTTGGCATAATATGTCCTTTCTTTCTGCACTACTACTGCAATAAAATCCAAAAGATGTTGCTAAAGGACTGGACTGACTTGAAGTATGTAATAGTTGTTGTGTAATAGTTGTAGAGACCTTTTTGCTACACCATTATTGTCGGTATATATGAATGAAGATAACAAGTGACACATTGTAAATGATGAATAATGACTATGAAATAATTGGGATGATTGGGATAGAAAATTCTTTTCGACTTTGTGGAATTGTGGTACATAAGTTCGTGCAGAATGATATACACGCATTATAATGGCAGGATGAAATTATCTGTAATAATGAGATGTTGCAAATGAAGTGTTGTTCGTGCAGCATGTAACCAAAAAAAAATAGTGTAAACACAAGTGATGGTTAATTTCTTCAGCTTTCATTCAACTTTAATATTTTTGAAGACTTTTACCTTAAAATTGTTATCAGCATGGTACTACACATTCCGTTCAGTTATGTCATAATCGCACAGTATTATTATTATAGGTAAATGTATATAATGTACTTACAGTTTATATACTTATTTATTCTTAATAGGGATCATATTTAAAGTTTAATAATTACAACATATGTAATGTGTATCGTTTAAGTAATAGCATAGTTTTATTTCTTGCCTTATTGCCTCTCATTCCGACGTTTACTAAACTGCTGTAAGGCATCCGAAAATAAATATCTGACTATTACACGCCTAACACTACGCAATGGGAAAATACATTTTATATAAATTCTGATAATGGCGAAAAACAAACTACCTATCTAGCTGCTGAACGTATTCATGATTGAATGAAAAACTGGCCTTAAGAGCTACTATGTACATTATTCTCATACAAAGTTTCACGTTATTTACACTCGATTCAAATTTTTAGCCTTTTTATGGAGACTATATAGTGTTCTACTAAAAACAATCTATAAAATCTTTAAGTACAAATGTACACAAGAATGGCATTCAGAACTTTGATAGATTAAAATATATTCACTCATTATAAAAATCCTGTTATTTATTTTAGTAAATTATGTACACTGTAAATCTATGAAACAGTTTAGGATTTCAAGTCATCATCGCAAACAAATTATCACAAGTTGTAGTATAATATCTTTTTTTTAAATTACTAAAAACCATTCTCGCTCATATTTTAAAATGTTTGATATATTTCA
>JAHZNF010004386.1:0-15392 GCA_027744215.1 Troglopedetes dispersus
TCATCATCACATAAACAGAGAAAAGGCTCATCTGGTTTGCAAAAGGATCTGAAAGTGTTGCATACAGATGCGACGCTGAGAGTTATAAACTGAAACGCCAGTGTCGAATAGTCGAATATACCATAAAATATGGTAATCATAATAATTTCCACCAGAAGAGATACGTCAAATTGATGCAACAATGGAGTATTACAGCACGCCTGTGAAGTGTGTGGCACACTCATGTATTATATTATGTGTACACTTATTTTGAAATTACAAGCCAAAAGTTCATCATCACATAAACAGAGAAAAGGCTCATCTGGTTTGCAAAAGGATCTGAAAGTGTTGCATACAGATGCGACGCTGAGAGTTATAAACTGAAACGCCAGTGTCGAATAGTCGAATATACCATAAAATATGGTAATCATAATAATTTCCACCAGAAGAGATACGTCAAATTGATGCAACAATGGAGTATTACAGCACGCCTGTGAAGTGTGTGGCACACTCATGTATTATATTATGTGTACACTTATTTTGAAATTACAAGCCAAAAGTTCATCATCACATAAACAGAGAAAAGGCTCATCTGGTTTGCAAAAGGATCTGAAAGTGTTGCATACAGATGCGACGCTGAGAGTTATAAACTGAAACGCCAGTGTCGAATAGTCGAATATACCATAAAATATGGTAATCATAATAATTTCCACCAGAAGAGATACGTCAAATTGATGCAACAATGGAGTATTACAGCACGCCTGTGAAGTGTGTGGCACACTCATGTATTATATTATGTGTACACTTATTTTGAAATTACAAGCCAAAAGTTCATCATCACATAAACAGAGAAAAGGCTCATCTGGTTTGCAAAAGGATCTGAAAGTGTTGCATACAGATGCGACGCTGAGAGTTATAAACTGAAACGCCAGTGTCGAATAGTCGAATATAAACAGCACGCCTGTGAAGTGTGTGGCACACTCATGTATTATATTATGTGTACACTTATTTTGAAATTACAAGCCAAAAGTATACATCACCATTATTTTTCTCATCAAGAGTGACTGTCATTATCATCTTCAAATTTGTAAGTCTTTCTTTTACTAAACGTCAATCGAAGAGCAAGTTGTCTGCAGCGTGCACACTTTTGCATGATGTTTCCTCTCCTCCTTTTTCTTGTTTGCTACCGTGACATTCACTTTCTTCTGAGCAAATAGCACTCTAATATGGAAATTTGTGCCTCTGACCGAATGGTTTTGCTATTTGTTAGCACTACAGGATCTAATTTTGGCACCCTTAAATCTTGATGTGAAGTTAGCTACAGCTCACTGCATTTTTTCTATATTTTTACACCTACATAAATAAATATGCATATCTACGGTTTTACATGCTTACATTTTCCGTTACATGTCACTCGGCGGACATATTTCATTCAATCTATTGTGATGCAGATTACTGTGCTGTTTGTTATTACTTATTATTATGAACACAGCAGTCTTTCATGTTTTATTATATTTTGAATGCAATGTTCATTTTCCTCATATCTCTGTATAAAATCGCGTCATGTCATCATTATCTGTACCGCGGGGAAGTTACATATATATGTATATATTCTTCACCGAAGCTTTGCATGGCATACTCCCACTTGTGATTTATGTCCGCCAGTCTTATTCTATTAGGAGGATCTACAATATTATTACAAATTGATTTTTGGTTTACGACTTTGGGAATCCTGTTCTCATGGTCTTGGTGTCATTCAAAAGGAAATTTTGTTTCTTGGTGCATCTAGGGTTTTCTAATAGTTTATACCGAATTCCTCTCTAGAAAGTTTGCCCGATTTCAATTAAAAGTCAGAGTTTTTACGGTTGTGTGATTAAGGAAATTGAAGATCGTCAAAGTAAACGATGTCCTTGCACATTTAAAAAACTACGAATGCAAAAATGATGGGCCACATAGATTAGCAGTAAGTAGACTGATTAGCCTAACCTGTCTCATTGACTGGATGTTTAACATTATTGTCATTAGAAAATCAGAGGTCATATATAGGTCGTATATCTGTATTTGAAGCTTTCCTGCAGGATTTTATCTGCAAATACGTGGGTTAGTCTGTATTTTAACGGGGAACATTTTACTAGTTTTCTTTAACCCTATTTTGAAAACCCAGATGGTAAATATTCGCTTGACTTATTCCGTCCACCTAATTATCATTAAGTATCTGTGATATCTATTATTATTACTTTTTGCAAATTGCAAAATGAAATCTTCGTAGACGAGTTTTTCACAGAAGCCAGTGCTAGTGCTAATTCAAAAATGTACTACCCTGTTCAACTGAAAAATGTTTTTTAAATGAGGTGGTTCAGGCCTATTGCCTATTCATTCATGCTTCCCCACACGGAGGCAATAAGACGAACGGCAATAAATATTTAATAGAAATCTGCGAAAAGAGAAAATAACACTCGAGCCAAAATTCGTACTAACCACTACACGACGACGAAGCATTCGAAAACGAAAATGGTTTGATGACGTTATGGTTCGTTTTGTGGCTTTCGTTTTCGTAAACATTTTAAACGCTCTCTTTCCATTTTGATTTGCATAATTGGAACAAAGCATATGACATGTACTCTTGGTGCGACCGAATAATTTTGTATTATCGCAGAATTTGTAATCGCAAGTCACTTCAGAATTCAACAATTGTGTAATGTGCCTACCGTTCCCAAAAGTCTTTTATCTGTTGACACAAAAATTGGCGCTTAACTGGGCTGTTTCGTCTTAAATTATCAATTTTACCGACATTACTCAAAAGGCTTCTGCATATTTATTCAAGTTAATTAGTTTGAGTTCATTTTAATACTAAAGAGTGCCGTAATCATAATAAAATATGTAGCATATTTGTTTAAACTGTTTACGGCAGATTCATCACCTCATTTTTAATGCGGTCATTTGCGTAAAAACATCCACTTGCTATACGGTCTAAGAAAGACAAGTGCCATTTTCTGATGAAGTCTACAAAATATTTTTGGCACAAACTATGAAAGGATGTACCTATTAATATTTTATTGCATACCTACCTACATAATGTACAGTTATCGAATACGCTCAAGGATTTTTATTATCATGAATATAGAATTTTTAATGAGTATGGCAGATCCCAAAAGTAGGATACATCTCAAAAGAATTGCAAATTTATTAAAAGGTGAGGTGGATGCTGAAATCATGATATTAAAACGGAAAATGCAATAGGACTCAAAATGATTACAAGTAATTTATGCACAAGGCAGCCATTAGTCCAGTCAACATTTCTTTCAATAATTTTGCAGCTGTCTGGAGACCGCTTCTAGGCTTTCTTCTTTCGAAAAATAAAATTTAAATTGCACATTCGCAAATTGTTCATTATTAATTCATAAGATAAAGTCGGTTTGTCAAAGTGTGCACGTATGCGTAAGTCTGTCGGAGTCGCTGTATTACAAAATGACTCCGTTATTGTATCAATATGCATGAAATGATGGCTGTGGTTAAATCTTGTAAGCAGACGGAGAAAGTAGGTATGTAACTTCGTCCAAGCAATACAGGTGATATTATAAATATGTTTGGTAAATTATGTTTGATTTTAAAATGAATTACTCTCATGTAAAATTTCATGTTTTCTTCAATTTTTAACATTCGTTAAGAACCACAAGATCGACATATTCAGTTTTTTTTATTTAAATGCACAATGTATTTACTTATTAGGCTTTAAAAAATTTAACTTGGTAGAAAACCAGCTTTACTTTAATCTAAGGTTCGTGCTGTAGTTGGTCAACGTATTAATTGTTAAATCAAGTGCTTTGTTCCGTTTAATGCACTCTTACCAATTCATCCTTTGACTTTCCAAGATTTTTCGGCATCTTCTTTGACCTCGAATCTTCCAAGTCTTTCGATTTATAATAGTGGGGAGCAACTTCCAGCAGCCAAGAGCTTTCTATTTCGATAGTCTGGCGCATATACTCCTTTGTTGTGAACACCAGTTCATGATAAATAACCCATCTAGGAACTTCTTCAAAAAGGGCCGAATTAGGATGAATCATCACCTGTTGCTGATGCTTCACAGTCCGGTATTGCCCATTTTCTCCCAATTTGGAGGTATGGTAAAAGTACCCCGCTGTTACAGCCTGAAAAAACATTAATGATTCAAACTCAGCCGCTCAGCAATGCCTTGTAGGACTTTAAAATATGTAGTTAACAGTGTTGCATACTTTTCTAATGTTGACAGTCTCCAGAGGATTGGAAACAATTTCTATCTCCACGCGTTGCATTAGACCTTCCAACTGCTCCCTTACATCCCTGGCTCGTTTCATGGATCTATGTTGTATAAAATTTTCGTAGCACCATTGATCCGAGAATCCTGTTTCTGCCCAATTTTTGTACACATTAAGAAGTGTGAGATGATCGCCCCCTTTAACAAAGAAATCCTTCCTTGCTTTGTCAGCGTGAATAATTTTATCTTTAGGGCGATAAAATACTGAATTGTTTACGCTCAGCATGGCTGCAATAGACAGGACTTCATTTGAACACTCGTACCTACAATCGAGCAAAGGCCAAATTTTTACCAAACACTCAAAGGGCAATAAAATTAAAATTTCAGTATCAATTTTCATGACATGACCCACTTTTCTGAGGCCAGCAACATTTTAGCCATCATTGGATCCACCGGAAATTCGGCCATTCTTCGCCCTGATTTAGTTAATTCACCAAGATGGTTCAAAGCCCCCAACGCATAAAGTTGCTCCAATGCTAAAACCAATGTCTCATGTGGAGGAGGATCCAGGAAGTCAAAATGTATCAAATCATTAATACCAAGTGATTTTAAAAGTAAAACCACGTTTCCTAGATTGACACGCTGGATTTCAGGTCGTTGACTGTCTTCCAATTCGTTTTTATAAGCCCATGCTGTATACAATCTAAAACATTTTCCTGCTGCAACACGTCCAGCCCTTCCTGCCCGTTGATTTGCCGAAGCCTGTGTGAAAACCACGAAATTGCAAATTCAGAAATCACAAAAACAACTACACTTATAGAAACGAAAATGACAAGTTATATCGAGCTTTTCGGTAGTGCCTTCGAAATTGGTGTTACAATTAGAGACTCCATTCCAGTTCTTGCGTTATAGCTATTTTCTTTACAAAAACCTGGATCAATCACGTAAATTATGTTATCAATGGTAAGACTGGTTTCGGCAATGTTGGTAGCAAGCACGACCTGTCAAAGGGAAAGGTTAAAACAAGACTTTAATTCATTCATGTTCGAATTTAAATTTTGGTAATAGTATTAAAGTTTCCAGTATCCAATAGTAAGCTCAGTAATAAGTCGAAGCACATACCTTTCTCGCACCGGGAGGTGTTGGTTCAAAGATCTTAGCTTGCATTTCCGAAGGTAAATTGGCGTAAATGGGTAAAATCCTTAATTCTTTGATTTTACTTCCAAGTCTTCTCACACGATCAGTAAGCATTTCCTAAGAAAAAATTAAAAGTGTCAAATTTTCGTAAAATAAACTTGATGATTCTGATTACGTAGTCATTGCAAAATACCTGACATGCTTCTATTTCCTCCTGGCCAGTAAGAAAAACTAGAGCATCTCCTAGTGGTTGTGTAACGTGAATTTGTAGAATTGTTACAACGCATGCCTCGATGTAGTCGGCTTCTGGAGCTTTCGTGTAGTAGATGTCAACAGGGAATCTTCTGCCTGTTGAATTGGAAGATTGTTTTTAAAATAATTTACTCTAGCAATCGTTTCGCTATTCTTGACAGCATACTTAACTTCATCCAACTGCACATTTAATTTCATTACAGAGAGTTACTGCTGACATTAACTGTCGATCTGTTACCTTATCATAAATGATGTTTAAATATTGTGGAATAAAATGGTTACTCCCTACGATGATGATTATAATATCATAATATGATAATTTGGAACATGTAATACTAAAATTTTTGCTTCAAAGTTTGCACCATTTACCTTCACAGAAACCAGCTTCTTTTAAGTATTGAGGAATTTGAGTAGTTTTTCCACTTCCAGTTTCTCCCTCAATTATGAGAACCTATATCATCAGCAAGTTAAAATGATATTATCAAAAAAACATCACATACATTTGAGCTTGAAAGGCAGACCAGCGAAATCATTTCGCCGGTGAAATGTAAGCTTAACATTTTCATGGTCGAAACCTTTTAAATCTTAACCTGATATTCGTTGATAGCCTTTATGAAATCATCTTTAAATGGATAAATCGGCAAACTTCTTTGGCACTCACGGATGCTCATCCGCTTTTTTTCTTTTTCAGTAATCTCTGGTTCCTTTACAATTGAAAATATTCAGCATTAATAAAATTTAAATACCTACATATGCGTAATAAATATGATGAAACAAAATCTGAATTAAAAAACAAAACCTTTTTATCTTTAGTGCCGGGTAACTTTAATGCCTGTATAAACTCAATTTCATCATCCAGTATTATATCGTACTCCTTCTCTTTTTTCTTCTTTCTGGCGTCCTTTGCACCGAAACGGAGTGTTGCGAACGACATTTGCTCCTCCTCCCATTTTCTTTGTTCAGAGTTTGGAACATGCTCCTTCTCATCAGTTTCTTCATAAACAAAGTCTTGCTTTCCCCTCTTTTCTTCAGGCATTCGATACCTCTGAACTTTTTCAATATCTCTTGCTCTGTCATGATCCTTGGCTAACTGCAAAACTTTCTTTTTGTAAATGCGTTCCTTCTTTTCCCTTTCAGTCAATTCATCTTCATCAAACAACTTCTCGTCATCCATAATATCCAGTTCCCACAAAGCCATTTGGTCATCCTTTCGTTTCGACAAATACTTTCGTCTTGATGCTACCCGGAGATTAGGGACTATTTTTCCTCTTTCCGATGCTTCCAATTCCAGCCTCTTGGCTGCTTCTTCAAACGCCTTTTTCTCTAAAATGAAACATTTTTTAAAAAAGTATTCATATTATTGTTCCAAATTCCAATAATAATTAAACAGTCTCACAAGCAAAGCACAGCAGTTATTGTTCTTGTACGATTCTTCAGATAAGGGGTAGTAACTCCTTATCTGATTTAGCGTACCTGATTTCGTGGTTATGTTTCTAGTTTTCTCCTTATCCTTTTGCTTTAATCGTTGGGCAAACTCATCCCGACCTTTCAGGTCTTCTTGACGCTCTCTCTCCATCTTATCCAATTCATCTTCTTCATCTGATGGTTCTGATTTTAATTTTTTGTGGGCTCCCGGATCCCGGCGCCGCGACTTAATTACGGTTTCATCCTCATCAGATTCGACTTCTTCTTTTGCTGCACGTTTCCTGCAATTATAAATAAATCCGATGGATGAACATTATGAAAGAGAAAGTAAATAAATATTTATAAATAAAAAATCATCTTACAAAGCTCATCGCGATATTTAAAAAAACACATATTCATACATGCATAATAATAACATTATTACAACCTCATGTGTTTCTCTCGCTTTTCTTCCTTTCTTGAATTAGAGCTAAAACCTTTACTAGCGGATTTGGCTGGAGATGGTTCGTCTTCATCGTCACTCATCAACAATTGATACGACTGATTCTTTTTCTGAAAGGCAATGGCTCTTTCCTCCGCAAGTCTTGACTCGCTTATCTTTGGTGTGGCATGTGGAACCTTGTGGATAAACAGACATAAGTCAGGTAATAATATAATGGTAAGATTAAGCCCTTAGCACAGCAATAAATACGCATACCTAAATAGCAACGACATAACAAACAATCTACTATTTACTGTACAGAATATGCAATAATGCACATCTTTTAGATTTTCACTGACCCGTTGAAATAATTCTCGTGCAAACAAGATCACATTTGAATCCACGTCAATGGTTCCCGTGTCTTTTATCTTGTCTATTAAGGCTTCTTCAGACGAGCTTTTTTTGGCAAGAGCTACAAAATATTCCGCCATCGTCCTGTCGCTCATCCCCAAAATATCATGGAGCTTGTCGCTCACCCATCTTTCTACAAAACTCATAATTGCAGTTTGGAATTCACAGTATGTAATAAACTTCTTATAAGGAAATCCGTGCATCCACACGTAACGCTTATGTAATTAAAGTCAAGTCACGCAAACAATATGTGACAGACCACTACTGTTATGCAGCTCCAATTGATTTCACATTATCCTGGACTTTGAGTGATAAATCTCTCTTTACAAATTCCAAACTACTAGTAATGACTAGCGCTTGCACTCTCACTACCGCCCTTTTTGCCCTAAGATTAAATGGCCAAAATTTTAAGGTTCATAGAGTGTAGAGATGAAAACTTAACATTGAACACCTTTAATCTTTATTATTTATTTTTTATAAATTATCCCTTCTACCCAAAAATGTCTACTATAACCTTTAATCTTTCTCGGTCAAAAGTTTTTTTTGGCTCATCAGGCCAAACTCTGCTTTTTTGTGGACACCTAATCGCACTTAAGATTAGTTTAAATTATTGTTTGTTAATTCATTGGGACAGTTATTTTCTCCGAATTTAACTCGTGGCAAGAGTGAACCAAGAATAAACAACCTTACTTACACTTGTTGTAATAGTTGTGATTGTGAACCTAAGAATGTCTTGCTTCATTTCGACGTAAACATGTTACCTTATTTAGCGCGGTTTCTCTAGAATACTGGGGCCACATGCACCCTGAACATCAGCCCGCTTCCATAATCTAATGCCTTGCTTGAGAGTTGAGTGAGTCCGTGAAGTGAAGTAAACGATATAATTGAATGCATGTGTGAATTGACTCAGCGAATTGGAATGATACTTTGAGACTTAAGTAAGTTTCCATTTCATGAATCATATTATGTAACTTAATTATCCTTGAATTTCAATCCGCATCCCCACCCCATTCCATTCACATCCTGCTGAAGGAAGTGTTGTATAGGTACTAGAACTTATTTCAACTTAAAACTCACTCTGGTTCACGTTTTTTCACCCTTGAGTGCAGTATGTAGTAATAGTAATATGTATGAAGAAAAAATACCAGATAGACATGTTTTTCTGGATAAAGGGTAATAAAAAATACTTACTTGTACTTTACCGCAAAAGCAATAGCTAATCATTTCAGGCACTCATGGCTCGAGAATAATTTCGATCGGAAGTGAATATTTGTGTCCTTGAAATATGTGAATATGTGGCCAGTTTCCATTTTAATGCACGCCAACAGTAAAAAATGAGGTTTATAGGCTAGAAAATGAACTTTAAAAATTATTTTTTATTCCATTGTACTTATAAAGTTACAAACTTGAATATGACAAAATAGTACTTCTATACAAAACTTGTTTCGGCCAAATGTCATAATATCTAAAAATGACATATTATTATGCGTCTGCATTTTTCTTGCTTCTTCGTAATCTTTAAGTAAGTATTGAAAAATAGTTTTCTGACTGATTCGACATTGTCATTTTCTGCAATTATTTGTCTGGTGGGAAAATTTAATTGAACCTTGTCAGAAAAGTATGCATATACCTCGGTTTCAGCAATTTCATTCTTTAATCGTTAACATGTAATTACGAATAGGAATTCATGGAACGCATCGATAATTAGGAAAACTGGAAGATAGCCAGTATTAATAGTTATATTTTACAAAAGTCATGCAAAATTAATTTCAATTGGGTACACGAAAATCCTTATTTTACCGTGTCACATTACAAACGTCAACGCTAATACTAAGTGTATAAAACTACGCATCGGACGAAGGTATACACCCTGGATAAACTGAAGGGAGAGATACAGTGTACTCACTAAAATATTCGTGGCAAGATGTCTTTACGACTTGAGTGCGAAAAAGATAAGTGTCTCGTGTAAATGAAAGTTCTGTTATACAGTCACACGGTACGACGGCTCCATTTCTTATAATATTGTCACAGATATGTTTTGTAACTGAGTAAGGCAAGATTTCAAAGTCATAGAGAATAGCTTATTCTTGAAAATTACAAGTGAGATAGAACCGATGTTTACTTAGGAAGGACGTATATTTGCTTGCCCTAATTAAAGTTAATTTACATTATTTATGTGTGCAGCATAACTTTTTCGAAAGTAAAAATTTGGTGGAATATAAATCATGTTACATTGTACATCTGAACTGTACTAGTTTCAACAACAATATTACTACAAAAAGGATTATCCCTATTAATATAAATTATTTGCATCTGTGACAAAATACCATAATATTTTCATCCTTAATTCAAAATGCCTATAAAACCTAGTGAGCTACATACATTTAATTATTAATTATAAATAAATACGACTACATATTAGCTAACGATATGATATCGAGTCAGACCAAGTTAAGAAACATATCAGATCTACCGGTATTTCAGGTCATGAATGTTTGGAAAATATACAACGCCAAAAATGTTTCTGTAAATTATAACTGCGGGCTTAATTATGAATCAACCTGTTCGATTATCTAAAATGGAAACATAACAGAACAGACTCTTTTTGGCTTGTTTAATTACAATATCAACACAGATCTTCCTATAATATTCCTGGTTCCTCTTTCATTCCTAACACATAGCACAAGCACACAACACTGTTGTATAAACTAGAGAATGATATCATTGACTGAAACATTGATAATTGAAAACTTGCATAAATTACTATAAATTAGGTATTACAACATACGTTCGTACAAACCTTGTCGCATATTGAACTTGAACAAATGGAAACAATTCGTGTTTTAAATATATCTATGCTGAAACTTAATCTAGTGCGGTATGATTATTTTTATTATAAACTGCAATTATTATGCAAAAAGTGCGTACTGGAGATTTTGTAGTCATTCTTCTCTTCATGATGTTGCGACTTTCAGCGCTGGACAGCACACAGCATCAGCATAGAATCGGCGACGCAACGTTTGACTTTAAGGAAAAGTTTATAAATTGTTCGTTGTGAGAATAATTGAAAAGTTCAGACTAAATGTAAAAATTGGATGTTATCCGACAGCGAGAAGGCGATGAAATGTAAAATTACCAATTTTTCTACGATTTTTCTCGTTGATCCAGGACTCTGCAAACTTGACTCTAGCAGCTGCAAAAGAACCGTCAGATTTGAGAAAGTCCTCTACCACTTTGAGGGCTTGTGCGGAATCTCTAAAAAAAACAAGCAAAAATAATATTACAACGTTTTGTACATAAATTCATACGGCAAAATTGTAGTAGACTGCCTGACAATTTCTGTTCATGCTAATCTCTTGAGTCATACTTTTATAGCACTCTTTGGAAACTTTTCCCTGTTTCATCTTTTACTGAGATTAATATTAATACATTTTTATTTACATGTTAACATGTACACCCTTTAAATATGGAATCAATGCCCTCTTGCTCTACTTTCAAGGTTAATAATCATTTCACTTTATGATTTATTTAACCTTGCAAACAAAACACACACTCACACACGCTCTCATCCAATTCAATTCATCGATTAAGAATTAAATTTCACCTTTATTAAATAAAAAAGTAGCAATTGCAGCATTAATAAAGCATTACTACTCTTCTTCTCCGCCGAAGGTGAGCCTTTTTTTACAGCTTCTCTAGTCTCGTCGTTTTCCTTTGTTTATCCCTTGTATGTAGAAATGTACTTTTCTCACATTTAACGATTTAATATCTGAATAATAATTGAGTACATTTTTCCCCAACATGAGCTCCTCTATTCTGGGATACAAGCCAACAACGTGCAAGCAAGTTATATTGACGTGTGCGTATTACATATTATTATTAATAATATTTTATGCATTTTTTCACATTCAAAAGCGTAACCAGTACTCAAGACTCTTACTGCATGCACTTTCCTTTATAAGATGTTTGACGTTAAAAATGTCTAAACATTTGAAAGATGGTTGGTGATGACGCTGCCCACCATAATATGCATTTTATCAAAGCTGAAGAAAGCAAAACGCTAATTTAATTGACTTGTGAGTCTTTTTAATTGTCAGCACACCAAACCAACTTTCTTTGGTATCATCATACGACACAGAAGAGGTACCGTACGCATATTATTGCGTTATCATGTGAATGAATGTAATGTGAGGTGTGTGGGTTGATTAACTATATAGGAAACACCAAACACCATAAAGTATACCTATATAAATACTAGTTCTTTTCAGGCAAGAATTCAAAAGAGCATGTATAAAAGTGATCCGTGGTAGTGCTTCCTTTCCTGCCAAAGTAACAGGTTCAAATGATCCATTCAGTCGAAAGATGGTATTCGACAACATGCAACATAGTTGAATTAAGCACCATGCATACAAGTGACAAATCATACCGAAAGACTCTTCTTCACCTATTACTCTCTAATAGGACAAAATTAAGCTAGGTAATGGATGAACGGAAGGCAACATCACGTACAAAAGATGTGTAAATGGACGTGTAAATGGGAATTACGCATGCGAATTTTTTTCTCTATGCAAATGATGATGCTCTGTGTTGAAGTTTGAGTTGTCAAAAATATTTTGTACTACATTGTCTGTATGTACATTGAAACATTGCATGTAAACCGATATCGTCTCGCGGTTTATTGCCACTAGAAAAAGTGACGCTTGATGCTGTAAAGATTAAGGTGAACCGTATTACTTGGAAAAAAATGTAAACACTACAGGCGGACGAACTCACAAGTGAACTCGTCTGCAACAAATAGCCAGATTTGAATGTGTGCAGATATGATGAGTGAGTGATGCACTTGTTAAAATGCATCATCATTGCTATCACACTGAAAATGATACTAGTGCTAAGCATTGCAACAGCAAAGTAAATAAACCAGAAAAGTCGACAGGAGTTTAATCATCATCATCACTTTACCAACCACCAACAAGAAACCCTTTATGCTTTTGGCTTGCTAAAAGCAAGTTGCCTTTTGTTGAATGTTGCTGATGCTGCTGCTGTGTTGTGCAAAGGAGCATTGCCTGAGGATTGTTTCGTTGTTGAAACTATCATAACAAAGCTGACTTTGCCCTTGTAACCTACATCTTCACAATCTCATTTTTCCCTGTGAGCCTGTCTTTAGCTTCTCATCTCTTTCTCTGTGAGTTATTATTCGGGCGTACATACTTGGACGCATAACGTATTCAGATCGTGGTAACTTTTTACTGGTATACCTACCTACATTTAAATTGCAAAAATTATATTGCCCATAAAACTTTACTGATCATAATTATAATATATTTTTAACTATGCCTAGTAAATATAAAGTCAGTGTCATGTTGCTGCGGGATGGCATGATGCATAATAATAGCATCGTATAGGAACACTGCCATTAAATTCCCATATTTTCACAAACTCAGGAAGGCTTAAATGACCGACTAGCTAGTTGACTAATACATAATGCTCTACTTAAGTGGTGGGTAATGTTTAACGAATTAATGCAATATCTTCTTGAGTAAGAGAATAATATGCCAACCGTCCTAGCACCATCGACGTGTTGGTTGTGAATGAACCAGGGGATTATCCTTGCACTTTTGAGGTCAGGCAATACCATATTGCCACACATAAATAATTAAGTGTGCACGTACTTTTACGGTGAGACATGTGTCTGCAATTTGATTTCACATTTAATTTATGCCATATCAAAACAATTCGTCAACTTCCCACGGAAGAGCAATGAATTACACACAAAACCATGAATGACTAACGAATGAGGAAAATGAAAACACATGCAATGGCAAGGTGAGCATTTGTTACTCCCAAAAACGACGGCATGTCAGATCATGGGCACGATGTCTCAAAAAGGCTTTCTACACTGAACTGTCAAAAAAGGCGCATAATGACATGTCGAGACATGACACCAAACATACTCAATCATTCCTTAACTTTTTACTCATACTCTTTTCATCCCTTCCCAACCCAGGAGTAAACTTAAGGAAATGCAAATGTGAGAAGAAAAGTCCTTTTACTTTTTCATTTTGCTCTTATTCTAAATCGTGATCATGTGCATTGACTGCATACACCCTACGTACTTACTAGATAAAAGAGCTCTACGCTCTCAGGAGGTACATATCTCTGTGAGCAGCCTTACCTCTTTTTCAAGACCTCCACTAGTTTATCGACAAGTTCGGAGTCTGTCTCGATTCCAGCAAAGTGTTTCATATCCGACGGTTTCAGAACCTTCTTCGCCTCAAGGAAGTTGATAAGCCGTTCGACGCACTTGCATTCCGTCAAGTCATCCTTGAGGGGTTGGAGAACTTTTTGTACCTTGACGTACATTATGATTGTTTTGAGGATGGAGGCAGCTGATATGATTTTTTTTTCACAAGAAAGTATTAAACAAAATTCACAAACACTTTATATTTTAATCCCGTTAAAAACTTTTAAATTTCTCATTAGTATAAAATTGCTTATTTTAAGCAGCAAAAATGGTATTTCCAATAAATGCTGGTTCACTCTCTGATTTCTCGTCCACACCAAAAAAAATTGGCGAAGAGCTGCAGCAAAATTCTGCTAACCTTTCCGAGCGAAAACAAGTGACAAACTGACAGTGAAACAAAAGATTACCTCAGCTAAAAAGTGTCAGCAATGAGAAACTGTCTACCCGTCTGGCCTTTTCTGCAACGACGTTGGCTAGTCTTGTGAGAAACGTAATAGAGAATAAAAAAGGAAAATAATAATATGACTGAATTTTCTCTGTCTCCTTCTCGAATGAAACAATGTTGCTTTTATTACATTACAGATGTGTATACATACCTAGAGCGACAGTAACAGACAACGAGGTCGGATGAAGATGGAATTCTGCAGGAAGCAGGTGGTATGTTGACGTTGCAGCAACTGGTGTTATTTCACGTTATATTGACAATGGTTAGTACTGCTTATTCAGAGCTCTTCACAATGTCGGCCCACTCAAAAACACACACACACACGAGCAAGGTTGCACTCTTCTTTATTTTTCCCGATCCGCCCGTCAAATGGTTTGTTTGTTGTAATATTGCTGTACTGACTGCAATGCAATATCAGATTATTATGTTGATGATGATCCTACAAATATGTAGTACAAAATGCATAATAATATTCAACTATCGTGCACACAATGAGAAAAGGTGAATAGAACACAGCACAACAATGAGCAGTAAAAACATGAACAACAATGCAGTAGTGCAGCCCGTTTATAAAGTAGTCAAGTAGAGAGAACCTAATAACGTACCCTCTCTCGCAAAGTGAGTCTATTATAATGAGTCGAACAACTCAACTGAGCCATAAGTGAACCCAACTAACTAACGTTAACCATCAACAACAAGAACGTTGATGAGCCGAAGTAAAGTATGGTAAAAGTGAGAAAGAGATAGATTCCAAAAGCAAAACTGACTTCACTTTATCCCTGCCACAAGATACGCTTGTTTGTGAGAGATGTTATGTTGGTTAGTTATGATGATATGATAATCCTGT
>JAHZNF010004387.1:0-13724 GCA_027744215.1 Troglopedetes dispersus
GAACTCCTTTCAAACATAAAATGTTTTTTATGACGTGGACGACCTCAATCACATAAATTTGATGGAAGAGATGGTGACACAAAAAAACTTAAAGGGAAAATATAATTAATGACGTTGTAAATAATAATAAAGTCTGATCTTAGCACCCCAAGAAGAAGAGGTCAATCATATTTTTTATGGTGACGCTTCATCCCTCAAATGTCTCTTAGTCACAGCAACTTGAATATTTTTATTCTACAACTTTTTTTTAGTACAATAAGTGCCCCTCGTCTTTTATTCATTGAGTTGCCGTTTAAAATATTCTTGCTCTGTTTGAAGGCCGATTCATAGAAAAAAATTAAGTACATCAAGGAGAATAATTTTACCGAGGCCAAACCACCATGATGCAACGGAATGAGCCACATTTGCCACAGAGTACTGCCTTTTATTTCCCTTTTTATCATCATAAATTTTAGGCGTGCCACGGAAAAAATGTTGGAATTTATTTCTCTATGCTGTTGACGGCTACGATGATGACACGGCAGTTTATGACACTTAACCTTTTCTGTTTCTCGTTTCTCCTTGCTAGATTATTTAAAAGGTTTTCTTGATGGAACCTTGAGTTCATTCATATCGCTATCTCCCCTGCCATCACATAATAACTAGCATTAAAAACCCATCGAGCTGATCAACTCGAATGCATATGGTTCAGATATTTATAATAAATTAAGTTCGGTACCATTGACTATGTGAATGCGAAGTAAATTATTTTTTTAGCTTAGTCCATGTCCCTTGTTTAATTGCGAAAGATTTTCTTTTATTTGGATGCATAGGTATAGCATTGGAACTGTATGAATGGTGAAAGGAGCTCAGAATAAAAAAAGAATCGGTAAAAACTGCGACGCATTTCGAGCAAAGAAAAAAAATGAAAAGAAAGTAAGCTAATGCTATAACCGCTCCAATAACGACGATTGCGTCTTCGGGGGAAACAAAACAGTAGAAAGAATAACCTAAAGCCTCAGAAAAAAATACGACAAACTTTCTCCTTCTTTTTTTGGTAAATTGCCTGCTATTTTCGAATTGCTCCTTTTCTCAAAGAGATGCAAATACGTCTGCTCTTTACTTTAGTCTCATATCTGTATAGTTATTAAGGTACATCCATTTGTCTTATGTATATGCATATCTAAACTTTTTTCTTACCAGTTGGTTATTTTTATGGTTCGTAAAAATTTCTACACAAGAGAAAGTGGAAAACTGCTTTTATTAGTGTGACCATTTTTTTCCTCTGGTAAAAAAAAGAACTTTTTTATACCCCGCCTCCTCCTCCCCTCTCTTTCTCTCTTTTTATCTTCTCCCCAAAGTAGGAAAGGAGGAATATAAAAAAAGAAAGGAAAAAAATAAAAATTGTGGTCTCTTCTCCTTCAAGTCTCGTACGAGGTTTTACTTAAATTGTACACAGCATTTTCTCTCTCATCTACTTCTCCGAAAATAAATATTTCCCTTAAAACTTTTATTTTTTTCCGTCTTTCTTTAAATAGTTTCGTTTAATATGATAAAAATAAAAATGGAATGGAAGGAAAGCATCAGAAGTATAAAAAGGAGTGTGGAGAGGAAACCACGTAGTAAAAAATTGTTGATGATCTGCTCCCCTTCTCCATTTCTATTGATGGAGATCAGGCTAAACATTTTTGGCAAAGTTTTTTGCACTGCCCAGTAGTATGTATTAATCGCGTGATAACTTTTTGTGTACGGTTCAGTTGAGAAGTTGTGAGGAAATCATCATTGCGAAATAAAAAAATATATAGGATAACTCTATTTTATACTTTACTCCGTGAAACTGCCCAGTAGTATGTATTAATCGCGTGATAAGTTTTTGTATACGGTTCAGTTGAGAAGTTGTGTGGAAATCATCATTGCGAAATAAAAAAATATATAGGATAACTCTATTTTATACTTTACTCCGTGAAATATCCGTTCATTCCTGAGGAAACTTTGTTGGACGAATTTCACAATGACGATTTACCTAAAAATGAGAAAATTTTATTTCGCAAAAAACACGTAAAACTTCGGTCCGTCGATAATAATAACAATTGAGTTTTTCTCAACACTTATGCAAATTATTTTTTGTTTGCCCTATTTTTTCGAAAAAAAAAAACGAAAACAACGACGGAGAATATGAAAAAGTTGTGGAAATTTTTAATAAGGTCATCTGGACCATTTTCCTCAGCAAAAAATATGTGTTGACATTCTCATTTGGCATAATTGGAATAAAACACTAGAAAACGTGAGAAAAAAATAAACTTTTTTTTTGAGGATGTCCTTGTACCGTTTTTTTCTAATTTAAACTTTTTTACCTTAGTTACCTACATGGTTATAGTTGAATAAGTTAAAAGTAAACTTTTTTTCCTTTTCACCTTTAGTCAGCCCTTTTTGGAACTTTCGTTGTTTTTTGTGTTGTTTGTCGAGTGGAATGCAAATACGCAATTTTGTTTCTGCTGATAACGATGATGGCTGCCCCGATTTTGACTTTTTTTTATTCTACTCCAGTTTCAAAACACACACAAGGACGGACCTAGTCGACCTTATCGCTTATCTCATTATTAAAACGAGAGCGGCTACGAAAAAAATCCTTGTCGAACTTTTTTCAGAAACTGTTTTCCATTTCAGAAGAAAAATGAACTGTTGATGAAGTAGCGCACGTGGCAAGGCTTTTTGAAAAAAAATTAAATCCTTGCTCTTCCCTGATTTTTTCCCTTTTTATGGGCAAATAAGTCATACATACTTGATGCCAGTTTCGAGATACTACTACATCATGATGACAACGATAACGCAAATTGAATTGAAACGAAATAAATTCTCAATTTTTTTTCGAGTCTGGAATAGAACAAAAATTAAATTGTAATACCCTGCACACTCCTCGACGTCGTCATCTGAGCCATTTTTTCTCTCCAATACCCAATCATTTCGCAATTGTCGGGGATGTCATTGTCCTTTGAAAAAAAAAATATCCTGGAGAAGAGCAACAATACTTAAGTATGCCAACAAGTTTTCCTTGTTGCAGTCGTCAGATGGTCCTCTTCTATTTTTAATAAGGAAAAATTATCCTGTCCCAGTTGTGTGCGTACCCCTTTTTTCTCAATTTATCAGGACTCCTTGCTCGCCAGGGTCGTCCCTCCTCATTACTATGCAATATGTGGAGCATTATGAATGAATGCTCTCTTATCCTAGCCTGTGTCACACTGGAAGCAAAGAGCAAAGAAAGAAAGATTTAAGCTGTTGCATTTTTTTCAGTCTTCCAAAAAAATACTCTTTTGAATGATGCGAGCACGAGCCAAGCCGTCGGGATTCCAGTCGTCTCTTCGTCGTCATTATATTATTAATATCAAGTAAAAAATGCACTCGTTCTAAGTAAAAAAATAGGGTGAACTGGAACTTGTTGTTCATCTCTGATCCTCTCGCCTGAGATGAGAGTCAACTGCCGTTAGCTTCGTTGTCCTTTTACTCAAGTGCGCCGTCAGTGGAGTCGTCGGTCTCATTTTACTATGACTCTGTGTCTTCTCTGAAGTCACAAGTGGTTCACAATTATTTATACTTCTTTTCATTTATTCTCCAGAAAAAAAAAGAATCATGATCATCACACAGCACCCTCATGGGTTCCATTTCAATGCAAAAAATGTGTTATATTTTTTTCATAAGTGGGGACTGCGTTTTTATTTGTGCATTTTCTGCTGCTCTCAGCAACATTCATTCAGAAGGAAGACTGACATGACTATACAATGTGTTTTTCTCGGAGATTTAATCATTTTATTTTCATTCGCATTTAAGTCAGTTTTTCCTTTTTCTGAAAACATAAAAGGACAATGAGACAGAAGCCGACAGTGTGGATGTGGATAGATTCCAGTAGAATATGTATGTATACCACGCAGTAACAATAATAAATCCCAACTATATTTTTTGAGCTTTTCCCTGTTTTTGTAAGTTTCGCATTATAAGTGGTGGTGAGCACAATAATAGATAAAAAATGAAAAGCTGTGTTTTTTCATCAAGATCAAATGAAAAAAAAAGAGAATTCCCTGTGGAAGTCTGTTTCCATATTATCAAAAGCCTCGTACATCGCTTCATAATATATTTCTTGTAGTATTGCTGTGCACAGAAGGTTGTCTGAAGTATCAAATGTTTTTATTCGCTCTTGAAAAAGAATTGGATAATATAAAAAGTAAAAGTGATTGTGACGACGAGGATGATGGTAACCATCAAGAGTGATCCGTGCCACTCATGTTCTTTTCCCGAGAAATGAAATGGGTGACGGACTTGGCGAGAGGGAAAAAGAGGGGACCACACTCGAAGATGAGTCACCTACCCGCGAGAGAGCCTTGAAATAGTACACATGTTGTTCGAATCTTTTATTTTCCTCCTGCAAATGTATCAGTTTTTATCTGTCAAGTGGAGTGAGGAACACACAGAGAAACCTTGATACCCGAGAACATAGTAAAACTCAATGTTCAAAACAATTATTTTCTTCAGTTAACTCCGGTTTCCTTTCTGACTGCACGTTTTGCTCCTTTCGGCTTCCTAAGACGGACTTTGCTTGAAACTTGAGATGAGCCGGATAAGAGGAAAGAGTATTTCTCCGAAAAAAAAAATAGAAAATACTATTTTTCCGGATAATAATAACTTTATGTATCACATTACAACACACAAGACAAAAATAGAATAAAGTTTCGCCCTTCATTTTCATTTCTCGTTGAAGGAGCGAGAAAGGAAGGAAATCCAGCATATAGTTTTGTATTCCGCTTGACCTTTTCCTCTTCTTCCCACTCCATCCTGACTTCTCTTGACTTTCTCTTGTCAGTTGGAAGACTACGTGAATTAGAAAATAAAATAGACGTGCGTGCAATAATAAAAAAAACCAGTTGCGGAAGTCAGGCTAGGGAAATTACGTAGAAAAATGTAGTACAAGACAAGAAGAATTTCATATACGTTTTTTGCCCTTAAATATCTCTCTACTTGATCTATTCTGAAGGACATGGTGAAAATAATAATAACAGGGAAAATACATTTTTGTTCCTACCCAGAAACAATAATATGCTGATGATAACTAACAGTGTACTTGAGAAGCCACTTATAGCTTTACCTTTTATATGTACTATTAGATAGAGTCAATCATGATGGGCTATCTGGGCACGATTTTTCTCTGTCGATGAGATATTTTCTTCAAGGAAAACGAATGTTCTCTTTTTCCCAAGTCAACAGTCATTCCTTGTCTTGCGCTTTTGAAAGGAAGCAGGCGAAAGTGAACCTTTCCACTTTCCTCTCCTTAGCACATATTGACTGTGAGGAAGTGGAGGTCGTCGTCGTTGTCATAAGATAGTAATAATTTTTCCCTAGTTTGGAACTTCACTCCGTCTTCAAAAGTTTTTCTACGTCGGGACGAGTACGTATAAGTATATACTTATAAGTCTGGAGGCGGAGGCCATTGGATCCTTTTTAGGTTTTCAGACTTTACTCGTCTTTCAAAAGAATGTATAAAATGAATGCATCTATTATGATGGCTTTTGTTAAAAACTATTATGTCATAATATGCAATGCATTAGTTCAAGTATAATGGTAATGGATGAGGAGATGATGGTAAAAGATGATGATGATGGAGCTTGCAAAAGGTGAAAGTAAACTTTACCCAGCGTCATTCTTGACGGCGGAAGTGTCTTCCAAGCTCTCCTCCGCTTTTCTAGAATCATCATCATTCCTTTTGTACCAAAAGGAGGAAAAAATATATAATATTTGTGTTATCGCGACGACGACGGCCGTAGGAGTGCATTCTTGAGAGCTCCTTTGTCATTCGTCATTATGCCATCGCGATCATTATGTTTCGGGACAAGACGACACGAAAAGCAGGAGTCTACAACCTCCTTTGACCTTTTGACGTGTTTCTCTCAAGCTCGAAGTTTTGTTTGTCAAATAAAAAACGAGACCAGTTTTAACATTTTACGGAGAACGAGAATACATTAGCGTTATGATAACGTCGGTCGGTGTGGCGGAAGTGTTGCCTTTTCATGTGTCTCTGCAGTCTTTATGCGCGAACATACCTACGTGAGTGTGTGTGTGTGTCCAGAACAAGCAAAAAAAATATGATCGGTACAATCCTTCCTTCCTGAAAAGGGCACGTTAGCGAAGCAACATCATCCTTTTTATCCCATTTTCTTGTCTTTTATCGTGAGCGCGTGTTAATGAAACAATGTTACACAATAAATACTGCCTCCTGTGCATGTTATGTTCGCATAGCAAACACATTCCCTAAAGAAGATAATGGTGGTGAAGATGATCGGCTCGATTAGGAAGGGGAAAAGGAAGCCGACAAATTTTCCAATTTTCTCTCTCCAATTGTGAAGTTAAAGCTCTGCTCATGGGTTTTCACTATTCTTGAAATAAAAATAGATGAACCAGGCCCTGGTTAATTTCACGTCTCACCTCGTTTCCTATTTTTTTCATTTGGGCGATGATGATACCACCATCACACCAAACGAAAACCAATTCGTCTTTCTTTTTTTTTCTCTCTCTCTGTGCCCATTTCCCTATTGCCACCCGCTGCGTTTCATACGTGTTTTCCATTCAGCGACTCACTCATTCCTTCCATTTTCTTTTGAAACATGCATGTGTACATATTTTTGATCATTTCACCAAAGCAACGTATACAGAACCCTTGGAGTCGCGATCGCATCTACTTTTTCTGTTGTTTTCGTGCTCGTCGTCGTCGTCGTCGTGTCTGCGAAGTTGATGATGAGATTATGAAAATTGTCTGTCTGCCATTTAGTCATTCATTCATTTCATTTCTCTTTCAATTCATTTATTCCCGAATGTTGTCTTCCACATTGTGAAATTGCGATCCTCCTTGTCGACATTGTCGTCATCACCAAAATCCATTTTCTTGTTGTGGCTTCGTATTTTTTTTGTTGTTTTCAGTTTCATTCCCCAGAAAAAAAATTATTGTGCGGACTGAAGTAGATATTTTATTGACAACATTTTCCAGCTGAGGAAAACAAAGGAGTAATTTCTTTTTATTTTTATTGCTCACATAGATTCATTTCGAGTCTCTTCGCGTTGTTTGGTGTTGATGCAATTTGTGCAATTCGAGAAGGGCTGTGTCGTATACACGGAGGATATTGTGTAAGCAGGGATGTATGTGGAAGGAGAGAATGCAACTTATTACAGGGAATTAGACTCGACTGGAGAGCCCGAATAATATTTCATGGGATTAGAATAATAACATTGTCTAGTTTGTTGTTCAGTGTGAGAGAGTTCCCTTTTGTTCTATTTTTTTCCATTCCGCGATGATAATACGAGCATAGATAGAAATTGACATGACTGGATTAAAATCCTACAACAATATAAGTAGGTTTTATACTTATATTTTCCCTCTCCTCAGCTCTCCAGTCAAACCACTCATTCACTCAGTCAATCTCCTCAGCAGATGAGAATTTAGGAAAAAAAGATGAAATTAATATTATTGTGTAATGCGGTGGTGGCATCATTCTTTCCTTTCTTTCGCACAAAAACAGAATTGCAATCAGATCACCATCAACATCATCGTGGACCTCAATCCCAACAAAAAAAATGGAGCAAATAGAGCAGTGTGGAAAAGATTGTGTAACATTTTCCCCTTCTCTCACTCTATCTGCGGCAACAGACACTGCTCCACTGCATCTGTGTCCAACTTTCCCAAATCCAATACATCAAAATCAGGAGTAAAGCACGACATGAAAAAAATATATATATGTGCTTCCTCAGCTGGTTGACGTTCTTTATGATTCTGGATGATGGGATGAATCATACATACGCAACCGCACTAGTGTGCATAAGTTACATTGAAAGTCTGGAGAAATTACATTTCACATTTATCCACCAAACGATCTTTCGAATGGGACGCATGACTTCATATGCCCAACATCTATGCACACACATGCATATCATAAGAGCTCTCTCGCTCACTCTGAAGAACCAGATACATTGATAAAAAAACTTCCAATCTTTTCTGATTAGCCACGCCAGGCTCAAAAAAATATATATGGAACTGACGAGGATGTTGACTGGGATGATGGTAAAAATTGCTGATGTTGCATTTTCATACTGAACTCCATTCATAATAATAATATTACTTGGGCAAGCATCTGGAAGCCAGGCTCAAAAAAGTATATATGGAACTGACGAGGATGTTGACTGGGATGATGGTAAAAATTGCTGATGTTGCATTTTCATACTGAACTCCATTCATAATAATAATATTACTTGGGCAAGCATCTGGATCGGCAGAAAGTAGATAAAGCGACCAATAAAATATGACATTCATTTCATTTACTCATTTTCTTTTCCTTTTCGTTTCGTCCATCGTTCCCAATTCCGCGCTGTTTCCTGTGTGCGTGTGTGTACACATCCATGTATTTTCTAAATGGAACCAAACGGATTACTTAGTCAATCCTGCGGAAAATTTTTCCATTTTCCCTCCATCTTTCCAGTTTACATCGATATTGTATTGACTTGGATCAATTCAATATTTTTAGTTGTGCGCCAAAAAAAAGAGAAGAATTTCCGTGAAAATACTAGAATAAATGTTTTCTCTAGAAAATAACCTGATCTGAAAAGAGCAAAACCCAAAAAGTGGTTAATGGAGGCCACCCACTTTTCACTTTTTTATTCAAGTGTCCTTCTTTTTCCCATTTTCTATAAAAAAAGGAGAAGAAAAAGCACAGAAGGTGCACTGCACTTTTTTCCATTCCATCTCCATAATGATGATGACAATGATGGGAACATTACTGCTCGCGAACATATGGAAAGGAAGAATAAAAAAGATTTTTCCTTTCAGACACTCCGCATGTGGTGGTTTATTTCTCGTGCTGTTTTCCTCCAATATGTTTATAATTTATCAGCATCATCAATAATAATATGAGATTATTATTAACTATATTACATTCACGCATCCTTTCCGGTTATAACTCCCGTCTACCTCAGTCTTTCCAGCACCAAGAAGGCGTGTGTGTGCGAGAAAGAGAAAAAATTCACACTTAATATTGTCACCGCCACACCACACCACGACGGAAAGCTTTCCCGGTGTTAGTTTCCACCGTCACTGGTGGCCTTTATGGATTCCTGCTCAATCGAGAAAGTATCCGATCAATCGTTTATTTCTACGGATTGATGATATCACAGAAAAAAAGTGTACATTAGTATTATCCTTGATTCCAATTCAATGTTGATGACGATGATGAGTAGACGAAAAGAAGAATAGAAAGGATGTTTAATATTAATACTTATGTATCGACCTCCAACCTTTCACAAATGAGAAAATCGAAGAAGAAAGAAATCCTGGATGGTGTTTTCCAAAGGAAAAAATAATATGAAGAAACCCAGCCATTCCTCTTTTTTTTTTGGTAAAAACAAGAAGGAAATGAGAAATGAGCCAGTAGAGTGAAGAAGAGAAAAAAGGAAGAGCATCATCATCATAGTTGTACTCCTTGATGTAAGTGTAGTAATGTAGTTCTCTCGTAGCAGACGAGAAAGAAAGAAGAAAATGGTCTTGTGGCGGTGAAGAGCAGCCGTCAGACAAGACATTAATCATACGACGAAGGAGAGGAAAGAAGAACAATGGCAAAAATAGAAGGGAAGAAAACTTCTTGTTTCTCAAAAAAGGAGAATAGGGAAAGTGGTTAGGCTTTCCTCCTTGTTTTTTCCGTAATAATATTCCTGTTGGCTCTGCTTTTTCTCTCTTACATTTTTTGAAATTTGTCTGCAAGTGAAGAGCACAGCGGAGACAGGAATGCTGAGGAAATGATGGTGATGAGTAGGCAGAAAAAAAGGATGGGATTTTTTACCCTCTGTGTTTTGTATCAAAATCAGTCATTTATACAAATCGTGGAAAAAAAGTTCTCTTTTTTTCAGGAAGAAAAAGCTTATGTTTTCTTATTTTTGGGGGTTTAAACGCCATTTGATAAACATAAAACGTTTACATTATTTTCACTTTAAACTACGCGTGCTCATATGTAAAAATGGCGTGGCTTAGAAAAAAAAATATTAAAACGCGACAATGTTCATTTCATGGTTGGCCAACAACCATGAAATAGACTTTTTTTCAGAGAGTTTTTCTCTAAAAAAATATAGTGTTATTTTTTATGCACACGCAGGGAGCAANCGTGGCTTAGAAAAAAATATTAAAACGCGACAATGTTCATTTCATGGTTGGCCAACAACCATGAAATAGACTTTTTTTCGAAGAGTTTTTCTCTCTAAAAATATAGTGTTATTTTTTATGCACACGCAGGGAGCAAAAGGAACAAGGGCGTTTATTATTACAGCATAAATATGGTAAGAAAGACAAAAAAATAATGTGACAATAAAAAACATTTTTTTCTCTTCCTGGCTCTCACTCTCTCTGTCTCCAGAAACTTATCAATCTTTTATATCCTACGTGATTTCAGGATAAGATGGATAATGATGCTGTGCCTCCATTTTTTCACTGACGGAATCCCATATTCCCTCCTTCAATCTTAACTTGATGGTCCCTCCATGGCAGATGTCATGCCGACAGGATTCTCTAAGACTCTCATAGTCGCACTAAAACTTGCTTAAATCGTTTCTGAAAAAAATATAGAAGTGATTCGTCAGAAAAAACAAGCGCTGGATAAAACTCTTCTGCAAAACCCTGGAGAAGACTGTACACTGAGCTGGAACATTCGAAAATTAAGTGAGCTCCTGAAACGAAAAGAAGTGGCTCCAACAAGACATATTAGAAAGTCTTTCTTTTTTCGTCTTTTCACTTGAAAGTTTATCCCCGAGTCAAGTAAATACAATGTTCATCCAAATTATAAATTTACGTACAAAAGGAATCACTAATAAATATACTGTTTGTACTTAGTGGAGGAAAACATCACAGCAATAACTTTTTCATCTGCATTGTACTGTGTGTGGCCACTGGCGAAATTGTTGTTTCTTTTTGTAATGGCGAAAAAAAATATAATGAAAGGAGACAAGGCAGCAGAAAATGGGAACGCTGCTACCACGCCTTCTTTTCACTCACTTTCGATCTGCCGACACACACGCGTTTCCAGTTCTATTGTGTACACAGTAGTGCTCACAAAAATAACTGGACTGTGCCACATATACTTCCCACTTGTGTGTGAGAGTATGTCTCTTGTACATACAAACATTTTTTTCGGATAGTCGACAAGCAAGAAACAAAAATATTTTTTTCTGTGAAATACTAAAAAGAAAATATATTCTGTGTGTGAAAAACCCCGGCACCACTTGAGCTTCCGGTATTTTACATTTTCCTCTTTTAACTTTTGCACATCCAAAAGAAGAAGAAGAAAAACCTTTTCTTCTTGGCTTGAAGTTCAGCGTGTTGCTTTCACAGTCTGGCATCATTTTGCGGTGATTTTTGCCACTGCGAAAACATAAAATCATCCAGGAGCAACGAAACATAAGGTGGGATCACTCTGAAGAAAAAGAATTTCGCGTTTTCACTCCAGCCTCGTCTTTGGTTTCCTGTGCAAAGCCAAGGAAAGAAGTTGTACACGAGCAGACTAGTTAAAATGTTCTTTTCTCTATATTTCCTATTTCTATAAACTGTGTGGAGAAATAAAGAAAGGAAACGACTATTGTTATTACTATTATTACAACACATTTGACTTATATTGACCTCTTCCCATATGTCTAACCTTGTTTGCTTACTCCATCATATTGGGTTACCCCGAAGAAGTCTGCAGAGTTCAGTCTGACGTGTACCTTTATTTTTTTTCTGTGAGCACAATAATAATAGCACTTCATACATCCTCAGTAATGATAATAATGAGGAGGCGGACGGTATAGATTTAAGATTGTGAAATGACTTGAGTTTGTTCGCTCCAACAAAAATAGATATCTACGTAAAGTAACAGAAAAAAAGAGAAAAATAAGCAGGCCAGTTGTACCACTATTTCCTCCATTCTCCAGTAATATTTCTCCCTCCCTTTTTTGAACGTGAAAGTACGTATACCACGTGCTATACCCTACTATGTAGTGTTACTTATATAAACCAGGCTTTAACATGTATCGTCTTGATCGACTTGGTTTCCTTCTTCACTCACTCTCCAGAAAAAAACTATGCGGAGGAAAGAGACATCGTTCTCCAAGAGAACTGAGCTGGAGAAGAAGAACGAGAATAGAATACAGAGAGACACAGAAGAAAACGGAGAAGTATATTGCATTGCATGCACTGCATGAGAAATAATGATGATAGGTTCTCTTTTTTTCTTTGGTTGGCTAACTGGTCTGTCGTATTTTCCTTTCTGGATGAAAACGGCGAAAAATGTTGTTGGAATGAACACTCTCCGATACCTTCCTCGATCAGTATAGACGATGATGAGAAATGTAAGGAGAGGAAAGAAGGAAAAAGGATTGTGTTCTCCACGACTTCTCCTTTCCAGTCGAAAAAAAAGTGGGCCAGTTGTGCGTAGTATGAATGCATGTCTTGTGGTGGTCGTTGATGGCGCTATATAGCACGCCTCTCCAAGGTATTTCCTCATAGTTCATCCATTCATCCGTAATATCCCTTTTCTGCCGACATCGGCAAAAATGCGAAGAAGGAATGGACGACGTATTTCACATCATTTCCTCTCTCTCTCTCTTTTTTCTTTCAGTCTTTTTTCTCGAAGTGATCCTTTTTTGCGGAGGGAATAGGAAGAACGTGTGTTCCTTTTTTTGTGTGCACAGACGTATAATAATAATAAAACTAATCACAAGACATACCAACCCGGACGTGTGTACAACAGCAAAAAAAAATCACACATATTATATTTTCCCAGTCAAGTCGACAATACTGTGCTTCTATAAGGATGTGACTCCGCCGCGTCTCTCGCGGAGGTAGCTTCTCCGAAAAAAAAGATAGCTGGAAAAGTCAGAAGGAACTGTAGAGCACCCATTCTTAATGAGCTTCGCCGTTCTCATTTATTCGTTCATTGTGCATGTAAAGTGTAAGTACACACATCATCATCACCACCACCACCATCTTCATCAGCTTGTCTCTCGGCAGACAAGATGAAAATGACGATAGTGATACCATTTCAGACGAGAACCAACCTTCTCATATATGATTGTGTATCGCAGCGTCTGAAAATACATGTACAACTTTTGCTCGTTCAAACACTGGATATTTTTATAGATATAAAAAGTAGGTGGTGAGCTGCTTGTATGTAGTTATTATTACCCTGGAGACAATCCGCTTTTTTCCATTGTTTGTCACGCCAATTTCCATGTCGGATCGTGTTCACTTTTAAAATTACTCTTTGACTTTTGTCATTCTTCTTTCACTCAGAGGATGAGACGACCTTATTTATTCTCCTTGTTCCATGATTTCATTTCGCGATAACCAGGATTGTGGAGACAAGACCTCCCTCCAGAGGAAAAAAATATTGCGAGTTAAATTAAACGCTGATAAAATGGGAATGCTCCCACATGCGAAAATCTCACTACTACTTAGGTGTACTAACACTTCAATCCACTTTATTTACCACTGACATATGACCCATGACTCGATCCCAACATAATTTTTGGTATTGACCTGATTTAAACGGAAGGTTGAGCTTGGGTAAACACTCAGATGAATCCTTTCTATTGAATTATGTATGCATTAAATAAGCAATCATTACCACCATCAGCATCACCATTTACTTACATTAATCAATGATAAGTCTGGAGGAAAATATAATATGTGTGATTTT
>JAHZNF010004388.1:0-14026 GCA_027744215.1 Troglopedetes dispersus
GCCGGGTTGGCAAAGTACGGTAAAAATGCATTGAGTCCTCCGAAAACGACACCAGAATGGGTCAAATTTCTGAAGCAATTATTTGGAGGTTTCGCTGGCCTTCTGTGGTTTGGTGGAATCCTCTGTTATGCCGCCTATCTTGTGGACTACAGCGGACATGCAGAAGACGCATCTCTTGACAATGTAAGTTAAAAACTGTAACAAGTTTATCAAAGTTGTGAAGAGTTCAAAGCAGAATATTTTCACGAGAAACTTACTTAACGCGTTTAAACTTGTTTAGGTGTATCTTGGTAGTGTTCTCGTTGGGGTGGTCGTTATCACTGGAATATTTTCATACGTCCAAGAAGCGAAGAGCAATAAGATTATGGAATCGTTTAAGAATTTAGTTCCTCAGTATGCCACGGTTATTCGTAATGGTGAAACGCTTACCGTTCGGGCCGAAGATCTGACCCTTGGAGATATTGTACTGGTTAAATTCGGTGATCGTATTCCAGCAGACATTCGAATTCTTGATGCGCATGGCCTCAAGGTGGTTTTGAAGAAGCACTGGACTTTTTAAACATTTTAGGAATATTTAAATACATAATATGCTTTACAATCGGCAACATTTTCACCAAAGACGGCGATTTTTTAAGTTTAGTTTAGTTAGCGTAGGTTGAAGCGTTAATTTTCCTAAATATGATACTTCCTTCCCTGAAATCAGTTCCGTCTTGAAAGTTGGCAAGCAAGATACGCCAGGTTCGGTCGGCATAAAAATCACTTGCATATACTAAAATTTGTTGTGAGCATAATTAAAATGACAAATCTGCCACCCAGGTTGGATTACTTCAACTTGCGCGAATTCAAGAATGATAGTATTTCTGGAATACTTACTTTGATAACTAATTATATATGTACTATATTCCCATACAAATAGTAGAGTGTAATAATTTAGTGTAGTAATTTAGTGATACTAAATAATTTAATTACATACTCGGATCGAATTATCTAATTATGTATAATGTATAATAATTTAATTGCTCGAAGTATACACATACCCCTACTCTACATAATGTAGTATATTTTTGTAGCAATAATGCATGGTGGCCACAAAACAATTTTCATCATACATATCGTTAGCGTAGCCGTTTCTCACTTTGTGCATCTATTTATATATTTATTTTTATATACATATATGCATTTATCCAGGTTTGCTTGCAACTGTAACTGTGTCATTGACATTGACCGCAAAAAGAATGGCTAAGAAAAACTGTCTTGTAAAGAACTTGGAAGCTGTAGAAACGCTTGGGTCCACCTCTACTATTTGTTCTGACAAAACTGGAACTTTGACTCAGAATAGGTAAGCAGGGCCAGGACTATTGATTTACCGTTTGCTTAATTTTTCGATATTGTAAAAATGACTTTGAAACTTTGGAAAACTTGAAATATTTCAAGCACTTGAAAAAGTGGCTTCAGGCCAATTTGAAATTTTAATCATGAATTTTCTGATAACCATTAACCTTTTTCTGACAAGAATGACTGTCGCCCATATGTGGTACAATCATGAGATTGCGGATGTCGATACAACCGAGGATCAGTCTGGTGCTAAAAATGAAACTGAAAGTGATGGCTACAAGGTATTAATTTCTGTTCAATTTGCATACAATCAATGCACCAATGAAGAATATTACAATTCTTCAATCAATACAATACGTAAGTTACGTACCTTAACTAATCAAATAATTTTACGCAGGCTTTAACGAGAGTAGCAGCACTCTGTAATCGCGCTGTCTTCAAAGGGGGTCAAGAAAACGTTCCCGTTATGAAAAAAGAAATTAATGGAGACGCATCCGAAGCCGCACTTTTAAAAATGATTGAAATGCAGTATGGAAATGTTCAAGAATACCGAGCCAGAAATCCAAAAGTGATGGAAATTCCATTCAATTCCACAAATAAATACCAAGTGTCAATCCACGAAATTGAAGGAGAAAGTCGTTACTTTCTTGCCATGAAGGTTCATTTTTTTATTAAAGTAAATGCATGAAATTCCTTGTGCACATCTCGGTATTTAGAGTTTTTGGAAATGCAGGGTGCCCCAGAGCGCATCGTTGACCGTTGCAGTACTATTCTTATTAATGGTAAAGAACAACCACTGGATGATCAAATGCGGAAAGATTTTGAGGCTGCTTACATGCAACTCGGTGGATTGGGTGAACGTGTCTTGGGTAAACCTATATGGCACCTCTTTCTACACTACTTACTGTGTCAAGCTGTTCAATGAAACAAAGTATTTCTAGAAGACGCCATTCATCTTTTGAATTTCAGGGTTCTGTGATTTTTGGCTTCCTGCTGATAAGTATCCTAAAGGATTTAAATTTGATTCTGATAATCCAAATTTTTCGTTACGGGCTCTCCGTTTTGTGGGTCTCATGTCCATGATTGATCCTCCACGTGCCGCTGTGAGTTGTAGTAGTACTACAATAAAATGCTTAATTATTACGCTATAAACGTTTAAAGAGATGTCTATCCTCCACTCTTTGTGGTTGTGTAGGTGCCAGATGCTGTTGCAAAGTGTAGGACAGCCGGAATCAAAGTTATAATGGTAACTGGTGATCACCCAATAACTGCAAAAGCCATAGCTCGCTCTGTTGGCATTATCTCACCAGGTATGCAAGTGTGTGTGATTAAGTCACTGGCAAATGCTTACCACCTCCGAAAAAAATGGTTTATATTTTTTGAAATGGTGCCGAAAACTATACTTTGAATGTTATTGTAATGTAGACAACGAAACAGTAGAAGACATTGCCGAAAGACTCAATATTCCAATCGAAGAGGTCAATCCACGAGATGCTCATGCTGCTGTGGTTCATGGGCAAGATTTGAAGTATTTATCCAAGAAGGACATTGACGAAATTTTGAACTACCATTCAGAGATAGTATTTGCCCGTACATCACCGCAGCAGAAACTAATAATTGTTGAAGGATGTCAACGTAATGGTGCTGTAGTGGCAGTTACAGGAGACGGCGTAAACGACTCGCCTGCGCTGAAAAAGGCTGATATCGGTATGAATACAAACGACGCGAGACTTTTTCTTTCAAGCTGTTCGCCTGAAGGCCTATTTTAGTTAATTAGTGTTTTCCGTCGATGAAGGTGTCGCAATGGGAATAGCAGGTTCTGATGTCTCAAAACAGGCCGCAGACATGATTCTTTTGGATGATAATTTTGCATCCATTGTAACTGGCGTAGAAGAAGGAAGATTGATATTTGACAACTTGAAAAAGTCCATTGTGTACACACTCACGTCCAACATTCCTGAAATTGCACCTTTCCTTTGCTACATGTGTTTTGGAATTCCACTCCCGTTGGGAACAGTCACTATTTTGCTCATTGATTTGGGAACAGACATGGTGAATATATATTCATACCAAGGATCACATATAAACGAAATCACAATTTGGTGAATCTGATTTTATTTCCTCATACTACACAGATTCCTGCCATTTCCCTAGCTTATGAGAAAGCTGAATCGGATATCATGAAGCGACGACCAAGAACTAAGAAGGACTACTTGGTGAATTATCGGTACGTAATATTTTATGAGAATTCTTTGTAACCTGTGTTGGCCGTTATTCCATGAATCATTTAATTGAAAAAAATTGTTATTGGTTTAGACTCATCTCATTGGCATATGGTCAGATTGGAATGATCCAAGCCAGTGCCGGATTCTTCAGTTATTTAGTCATAATGTGTCAGAACGGATGGTTACCCTCTCATCTCCTCGGTATACGGACATTATGGGAATCGAAAGGAGTGAATGACCTTGCGGACTCTTACGGTCAAGAATGGGTAAATCCTGTGATTTTTTGCGCCAATGTGACAAATTGGAACTTTTTATTTAAGAACTGGTACGCAATTGGTTTATCTCGTTAATTTACAGAGCAATTCTGCGAGGAAAGATTTGGAATGGACATGTCACACGGCATTCTTTGTCTCTATTGTGGTTGTTCAGTGGACCGACTTAATTATCAGTAAAACACGAAGGAATTCCATATTTCGTCAAGGAATGAAGTAAGAAAAGACGCTGAAGAAACAGTTTTGTTACTCCTCCCACGAATGAGCGTAAATAAAATGTTTTAATTCTTGCCTCTCATGGTTGTATAGTAACTGGGTTCTCAACTTTGGATTGGTTTTTGAAACTTGTCTGGCTGCCATTTTCTGCTACGTATCTTTCCTGAACACTGCATTCAAGACTCGTCCAATGCGGTAAGTTTATGTTTCCTGTTATTGGCACTTAAGCAATATGTACTCTCGTTTATACATTGTGCAAAATCTAGTTCCCAATGATTATCGGAAGAAAGGTAACCGAATTATGTGAAATCTATATTCTTTCTTTAAAATTTCTATATTGTAGAATTGAATGGTGGTTTCTGCCATTCGCTTTCTCATTCATCATCTGGGTGTATGATGAGCTGCGGCGACTGCTCCTCCGGAAATGCCCACCAGGTGGATGGATCGAGTTGGAGACGTACTACTAACCGCAACTTTCACCTTGAACAAAAGAAAATAGTCAGAATTCAAAGAGCTGCTTCATATTATGCTTATTGGAACAAAATTTACATGTCACTATTGTCTTTGCACTAATAAAGAAGGAAATTAAAAGCTTCACCTAACGTATAAGCGACAAACTACTCGGTCGGGGACTGAACTGCTCTAAAAATTTATGAACTCTTTCTATATGAACACGTATCTTTTGTCTCCGATTAGCTACAATCATGATTCTTGGAACAATGGAAAGCTTATAAAAAATACGGTGACCTGATCTGCATCACTTCTGTGAAAAAACTGACCGCGCGAAAGTTAGAGAGGTTTAAAATTGGCAAAATAACATGTAGTCTTATCAGCGTTTCCATAATTTCTTAACACACCTTACATGCATACATTGACTGGTTCAGCATGAATCAAGAGCATGTGAAATAGAGCATCTTAAATCATAACAAGCATTTATCTCAATATCCTACATTTCTTATTCGTCCGATTCATTATTTAGTAACTACAGCCAGTGTCAATGGACGATCTAGGTAGTTACAGTGAAACCACCGGGAATAAATTTAAGCTTCTGATGCTATGTTGAAAACGTATCATCGTTTTAAATTGAGCGTACAAACTGGGTGTACTTATTCAGAATTGAGTACGCTTGGATTGTTGACGATGTTAATACTTGATTACATTCACATTTTAATTTTACGGACAGTGCAAAGATACCCGGGCCCCTATAAAAAATTATTCCAAATTAAAGACGTGTAGATTTGAAGTTACGGTAAAACATGAATTTTTATTTAAAAAACGAGCATGCGAATGTAGTGGAGCAAAAAATTTCAATTTACATAGGTATCCATTTAGGTCTTTCGAAAAGATTCTTGGTGAATTCAGAAAAAAATAATTTAATGTGGGCAATCCCTCAAGTAGATGAGACACACCTCTTCACAGTCATTAATATTGTTTAAGGTACTTTTGAGGTTTTGTCGTTAACATTTTTTTTGTTACACTTGATCATATTATAAACACTTTTAAGTCAGTCTTGGATAATTTTCTTGCGCCTGAAGCACCAAAGCATGGTCTCTATCATATATGCTTTGCAAGAACTCCCAAAAATCTTGTTGTTGGGTCCTTTGATGTTTGATGCACACTATGGCTTCTGGGTAAAGAATGAAGCTCATGAATCATGAAGCTATGAGAAGGAGTCACACCCACCAACATTGATTTTTACACCACCGTTGGCGTACACCATCTCTTGTACAGTGTTAGTTGAACCAGTATATGAACACTTTGGAGACTAGCCAATAAGCCAAATTTTCCAAACATTCACTCAGGATCCTGACCATAAATACGAAGGACCCAATGATGCTTTTTATCGGGAAACAAAAAAAGATGCTCATCATTAAATGTTTCCACATGTAAAGTTATGCCGACCTGAGTAAATGGTGGGATTTTCAATGAAGATGTAATTATTATAAGCTCATTTAAAGCCATCTTTTGTCTACGGTTATTAGAAAAGGAAATTCATTTTCTTAATGCTTCTCCCATTGTTTTTGTTCCAATTTGTTAGGTCACTCAAGCTTGGCAAATCTCAAATCTTTTGTCTCTAATTTGGATTATGGATACAAATGGAACTGGTTTTGGGTTGATGCTCCAACAAGTTCGAAATAAATGATAGAGATTTAATGTGATGAAGCTCAGTTCGTAAAAAGTTCTCAGATAAAATACTTCTACCACATCCAATCCTAAAATGAGATTGATTTTTCAGAAGTGTGTGGTTTGTTTAGGCATCACATTCATCCCTCATTTCATCATAAGTGGCTTGTTTCGGATAAGCCATGGTTATCAAGTGGATAACAATCCTTTTTCCCACTTTGTCACTCTTGATCATAAAGGGAAATATCTTTTGCATTGGGAAGTTAATTGGAACCAACGCCTGGTCACCTTTAACGTTACAGTTGCCACACCCGGGTACATTGGGTTCGGTTTAGGTCGGTCGAAATTTACCTACAAAGTATAGATCTTACTATCTCATAATAGATAGTAATTTATTTATTATGATTTATTGTACTGAAAAGGATTGAACAATAAAGATTGAAATTAAAATTTAGCAAGGAAGGGTAAGATGGTTGGTGCTGACATTGTCATTGGTGGTGTATATCCGAATGGCAAGTCTTATTTTACGGTAAATTTAACTAATTTTTCTGGAATTTGTAAACTTTTCTGCTACAAATAACTTCACCAACATGGTATCAATTTCTAATATTACCGCAGGATCGTTATGCAATTGCAAACCAACTGCCGGAAATTGACAAATCCCAGGACTGGACTTTGCACAACGCATGGGAACGTGGAACCACGACGTTCCTAAGCTTCTCTCGACCGTTCGACACTTGCGATAAGGATCATGATCTTCCCATAACTGTAATTTCAATTAATGATTGTTAACTGTGTCAATGTAAAACAGTAAAATGAGTAAGCATTTTCTTTATGTTTGCCTGCAACATGTAGTACTCAGTTCCAGAGCTGCTCATTTCTAAGCCTACGTGATCAGGGAAGAAAATNCGATAAGGATCATGATCTTCCCATAACTGTAATTTCAATTAATGATTTTTAAGTGTCTGTACGTATTTGAATGATTAAGTTTATTTTCTACAGTTAAGCATAATATTTGAACTTTGTCGTACAGGATGATGTGATCACTGTTATTTGGTCATACAGTGAAGTAGATGATCAGCTACAATACCATTATCAAAACCGTGGTACCTACGATGTGTATCTTTTGGATCCAGATTTAGCTCCCAGGTCTCTGGATCCCATTAACGGGAAAAACTTCCATAATGACGTTGCGGATTTGAGTGTATTCAAAATGAGAAAAGAAATGATCCTCCCTTTTCAGGATACCGTATATTGGTGCAGTTTTCACAGGTTTGGCAACAGACTTTTGGAAGTATTTTGATCAGTGATTAAAATGTTTCAGAAGTACGTGTATGGGTTTATGTACTAATTTGATTGCTTTTAGAGTACCTACAACAACTAAGCAGCATATAATCGGAGTAAGCCTAGCAGAGATAAATGTCTATGTGGTAGTAATATGATTTGATGTATTTATAGTTTACATTCCTTGAGTTATAACTGAAATCTTTGTGCCAGTGGAACACTGCATTTCCCAGTGAAGTGTCAAGAAATCACGTTCACCACCTACTCCTGCATCGTTGTACTGCTCCGGAAGGTATCGACTCGGTGTCACTGTTTGAAGGACCTGCAAGAGGTGAAGGAAGTGAGTGCTACTTTACCACCATGCCTAACCCCCTTCCCGTCAGATATTGTAGAGAGACAATTTATGTGTGGGCTGTTGGGGGCAGGGTAAGGATAATCTCGCAAGTTTATAAAATAAATTTTGCATGTAGCAGACTTTATGATTATAATTATTTATGATCAATTATGCAAACTTTCCAGCCGATTTTCTTCCCTGATCACGTAGGCTTAGAAATGAGCAGCTCTGGAACTGAGTACTACATGTTGCAGGCAAACATAAAGAAAATGCTTACTCATTTTACTGTTTTACATTGACACAGTTAACAATCATGCAGTAATCCTTACTCGCTACGCAGGTCCACTACGACAATCCAAATCTTATCCCTAATTTGAATGTAACTGTTGAACTGGAAGCTTACTACACAAGTAACTTAAGAGAGAACGATGCGGGCCTCTTGCAAATGGGAGAACAAATTCCTGGTGAGTTATTAGCTAATTAGGAATATATGTGTAACCTAGAATTAGTACACTTGTGAAATGTGAATAAATGTTTAAATACTTGTGAAAATATTCTGATTCTAGGATCTACATCAATAATAATTCCGCCGGCTTCCTTGGATCATGTTATCATTGGTCACTGTGCCCCGTGAGTAGGAGAAATGCAATCTATAATATTAGTTCCAGAAGGGGAGATAAGAATAATCAGTAATTCAAAAGTTGCTCTTTTGCCAGTGGATGCTTAGAAAAGATGTTACAAGATGAAGGAGTAAATGTGTTCGCTTCGTTCCTGCACACCCACATCTCAGGTCGAAGTGTTCGATTCATGCATCACAGAGGAAATCAAGAGCTTCCGTGGATATCGTCCGATAACAATTATAATTTCAATTACCAGCAATTCAGGGTGTTGCGGCAAGAAAGGAAAGTTCTGCCTGGAGATCTTCTAATGAACAGTTTGGCTACTACATTATATTTATATTGTATTTTATGATATTTCAATGTTCGTCATCATCATTTTGTCTCCTGTCATATTTATGTGATTTTAGGATGCGTATACGACACCACAGATAGAAATGGCTCAGTCATTGTGGGTGGATTTAGTACGCGGGAGGAGATGTGCACAGGTCTAAATCACATTTTGTGTATACTTAAAGGTACCTTTCATATTTTAGTAGTTCACGTGATTTAAATGGTATTCCTTTTATTACTTCAGCGTTCTTGTATTACTACACAAGAGCCCGGGGCTACGGTCTTTGTAGAAGTGAAATTAGAACAGAAGAATACTGGAATCTTCTTGGAATAAGAAACACAACATGGTATGCCTTCTTTCTAAATTTTTGCTTTACGGGGTACATAAGATGAAATAGTTTATTTTTGGAATTTTAGGGATGAAAGCAGACGTCAAATCATTGTAACAAATCCACCTCAGTACGCTGGGCTGAGTATACAGGAGTTTGCCAATAAGCATGTAGAGTGGGACATCAAAACAAGAGAAGCCCTTCAACGCCATCATCTTCATGACCCACAAGTCTCACAATGCCCTAGAGTTATTGTAGAGGTGAATCCTACGTTCAGTACATCAGTTCACGTGGCTCGACAGTTTCAAAGGTATCCATTCTCGGGCAGGTTTCCAAAACCTTTTGGAAAATTGGCCACTGCTGATGGCGCACAAAATGATGACTTGGATTATGCATCAGTAAACCCTCGTGGTATTTCCAGATATAGACGCCCTCCCCAATGTTCAAGAGAGTTACCTCTAAATCCATGGACAATCACAAAAAATAACTAAAGAATTTGCATAAACTGTGAAAGGTGTGGCATTCCAGCTCGAGTATTGCGGCACGAGAACCATGTAATTATATTTACATGGTTTACTAGAAGTTAAAATTAATTGACATTAAAACGTTAGTCAGGGAATGCATTTTGTTATGTAAAAAAATCCAATCCATCAAAATTCATAAATTTGCACGTCAATTTTCCTGGGGATGACAAATAATATAATGGGAGAGAGCACACAATATACAATGTAAAGAAACTTCGAATGCTGACTCTGTCACGGATATTTTATTCTGTAAGCAACCGGGATAAAATCAGTATAACATTTATAGTAATATAATAATAATAATTTTACGGCATTTTATAGGGATATTGTAGTCTAGCTTATAAAATTTTTACACGCTGTTTTAAGCAATGGCACAAAATAATAAATCGAATACTACCTGTATTAATAATTAAATGTAACTTTTCTTCAATTGTACAGTTTGTTTTGTGTTCCAAAAGTGGACAAGATATAATCAAACATAAAGTTTATTTTTCAGTATGTACTTATTCACAAGTTCCACACGCATTCTTCTTTACACACAACACAACAAAGCTTTTTAAAACTACCATCTAATAATCACTCGCTAATCAGTTACACTACACTTTCTGCCACGTCAGGCTTTTTAAATTGAGCTACAACACTGACTAAAAAGTGAACCGAAATGCCTATAAACTCATATCATACAGTTCTTGTTTATAAACCAACTTAATAGTGTCTGGGTTTAATAAGCCTAATTGGAAGAAACCATCTGAATCAACTGGTTACGATTAGGCTGCTATGTCGAAGATCTTTTATTAGGAGTCTCACTATCTAGAACTTTTTATTTTGACGTTCCAAGCTGAGGTTACCATTGCATGGCTGCACGAGAATTTACGTTTAAAAAGTACTAATTTGTGGGCTGTTTGTAAGTAGGATCTGCTAATATTAACGCTACCATCTTGATTATTTTATTAGATCAAATGTTGAGCAAGTTATACGTAAAAATCTCAACCATGTTACAATCACTGCATACATACCTATGTCCAGTCATTTTATACACACAGGAAATAACTCTTCATCACTTTACAAGAAACAACAAAGTCAAACAATCAAACTTGCTCATTGACTAAAGTAAATACGGTATTCGCATACACGCTTGTTTTTATCTGGCATATAATGTCCTTTTATTGTTCGATCAACCAACAATTGTCGACAAAAGGTTCTAGGATGTCCTATGGTAGGTTACAAAAGCGAGTTAAATTTGAAGTACACAGTTTTTATCAAAAATAACTTCCTTCATGAAAATTAAAATAATATGATGAATACCGTAATGATATGCAATAACAAAAGACATTAAATGAATGACAATACCTAATTTGGATACCTAACCTGACACTGAAATTGAACCTTGTTGTAGTACGTAAATTCATTTTAGTTATTTGCTCCACCTCATAATTTAAAGATCTAGATTAGAAATGTCTGGAATCAGTTACCTCATTTTTTCGATAATAAATTACAAAATGGTTTATTATCTAACACTTCTTACTTAAGCTTAATCTTGTTATTTTTTGAAGATCCGTAAATTCTGGAGTACATAGTCAAGTCAATATTATTAAAGTATGCAGTATTATTTTGCAATGTTGTGAAGTTGGTAATAAAACATTATCATTTCATTTCACTTTACATATGTGATTTTTCTAATGTCATAATACCAGATCATCGAAGAAAAAGTTCTAAACACTTACCAGTTCAAAAATACTAGCTGCAGTTCAAGTGAAAACAATTTCGGTAAATTGTAATACATATAATGCTTTATCATTACTCTTATATACGGATTACTATAAGTAAATTATTCAGAAGAGTGACAACAGCGTAACTTGTTTTGTAAATTTTAAATTATTTATGATGCTCATAAAAACTCTAGCCCACTAAATTTCACACTGACTCGACCTATTTAAAACAAACAATTTTGACCCATACTTTAAAGTATAGAACACTTTAGTTTCTTCCTCTTCTTCGTGCTCTTTGGACCATCCTTCTCAGCTCCGTCGACATCTTTCCTGACCCGTATTTCCCGCATAAGGTCGAAAAAAACTTTGTCGACGTTGGTTCGAGTCTTGGCAGATGTTTCAACTGTAAATTTAAAAAATCGGGCAATACACACACTGAATACTGGAGGAAATTATAATTCACAGTTGTGTTCTGTTGATGTTAATTTGTGAAGATAGTTGAAAATTATGCCAGGATAGCACAGAAATAGAAAGGGTTACTCTTCTACTGACCCGGATGTAAATAAAAAGTTACTTCCACATCATTTTGCCGGACGAAAAGACTTGTGTTACTGCTAATTATCATCGAATTTTCCAACCTGCGCGGCGGATTAAATTACATGTGAAATAAAAGTGTGATGATGTGCTGAAGCAGTGGGTATGCATTAATTTACTGTTAATTTTTATTTTTAGTAAAACGTAATCATGCACATATATTATACGAGAAATCATTTGTGGGAGAAAATTTGGAGTATAGGCACGGATTTGCATTGGATTTTAATAACGAAACGAGAATCTGCAAAACTACGTTATTGAACATCTGAACTAGAAAATGCTTTCAACAATTTTTATACCTCGCCGCACCTCAACCTGGAAAGCTGATTATTTACTTCCAATTCAAGCAATTTTGACTGGGGATGACTTAAGAGGATTTATTCCCAAAAAGACTATGACATGGGTCACATGTCATCTTATCTTAATCACTGTCATGATTTGCTTGCGATTGCGATAGATGCCGGCTTCAAATTATCTATCTTCATCTTGCAAACGGAGCTTGACTTCAAAATCGGAAAATCTAATTTGTATAAGTCAGACATATTTGAAGTAGTAACTGTTACTAGATGCATTGGCAGGTTAGTGATGTTAGTGTGAACATAAAAATTTTAGTTTGTAAATTATAATAATATTCAATGAATATTTTATTTTGCAGGAGACCATATTCTTATGTATGTTGGACTGAATCAACAAATAGCGATACCTAATTTCTTGCGCATTGTTTGATACCGGAAAGCCTTTTTACCATGATGACTACATACTTCATGAAGCATTAACTTCTAATCATCCCCTGAAATACCGGATATCACGTCAACATTTATCAAATGACTGACCAAAATCATACAGTCATTGGTCAGACGAGCTTATCAACCCTATAAATCCGAAAAGCATCATCTCCAAGTTTCTACGGTGGAGTCAGGCCTCAAGTATGTATATCCCGGAACTTATTTTAACCGTTGGAGTTTGGATACCAGCAAGTGACGATGAGGACTTCAAGCAGGTTCCACAGAAGAAGTAAACATGTTAACGACTGGTAACAAAAAGTATTACTAACCGTATGGCACACCCCACTCAGCTGCCCTATTTTCAGCATCGTCTTTGCTGACTTTACGGCGCTCTTCTAAGTCTGATTTATTTCCAACTAAGAGAAACGGGACTGTCTGGTCTCCCTTGACTCGAAGTATTTGCTCCCTATTAAATTATAAAATACTGTTTTAGCCTCAAACTTTTAACATAAGGTGAAAAGGAAAGGGTTCCATTTATCTGACATGGTACAAAGTTGGAAGTATAAATTTACCTAAATTCTTGGGTTGCTTGAAACGAATCTGTTTCCGTTATTGAGAATACACAGAGGAAGCCTTCTCCTGAACGAAAGTAATTATCCCTGATAGCAGCATAGTCTTCTTGTCCTGCCGTATCTAGAATATCTATCTGAACTTCTTCACCATCTAAAACAACCTGTAAATAAATAAGCGACCCGTCGACATTATACACACAGAATATTAGATGAAGTGTGCAAAAGCGGAAACTTCTGCTAAAAATACATCAAGATTAAAAACTAACCTTTTTCCTATAGGAATCAGCTTTTGTGGGCTCATAGTCTTCCACGAATTCATCGTACATGAATTGGAGAGTCAACGCGCTTTTCCCAACGCCTCCAGATCCCACCTGGAACACAACAAATATTCCATTCCACATACATGCTTTCCAAATTTTCTTGTTATTTTACCGCTGCTATATACGTCTGTGAGCATTTCGCATACTTACTTACCATAATAACTTTATGAAGCGAGGGTGTTGTTGTTTTCGGCGACATTTTTAATTTGTACTATTGGTACCTAGCTGCGGTGCAAACTGGCTCACGAAACAGACTCTGTCTCTCGTGCAGAAGTCCGTTGTTGGTGTCTCCTACAACGTGAAAATATCTGCAAAAAATAGACAATGAAACAGAGGCTTGTATTTACAATACAAGTGAACAATATTTATTCGTTTCTTAGTTCAGACACATCCCACTACAAATCTATAGATTTAACATTTTTCACGAAGCAACCCTTTACTGTCGTTATGCATGAACACACGAAAATCACTTTATTTTTTTACAAAGTATAATTTAAACATAATGGAACTTTC
>JAHZNF010004389.1:0-13214 GCA_027744215.1 Troglopedetes dispersus
GAAAGGCGCTGAAAAGATAAAAGTAAACTCGCCATTCGTTCCTGTGAAGCACCTTCCCACTGGTTGTACCATTTTTCAAATAGGACTCCTGTAGTACACTCCTGAACAGAACTTAGTATTGGTTTGTACTTTGTGGATAAAGAAGTCGGAAGTTAGGATGATTATAAATCGTTCAACTTTGAGAAAAGGGTGTTGGGATGTTGCCCATTTTCCATTAAGATGATACCAACTGATCCTTTTTGCTCGAGTTTACTATTGTGTGCTGGGTTCAGGCCTTGATTCATCGGTGAACCACTTATTAGTACGTGCTTTCACTACTTTACTACATATTATTTAATTCTTGTAATGCCAACATCATCGGCGGATGTTGATGTCTTGTGTTCATGTAACTTTACAGTGCGGCTTGCTGAATGTATCTTTTTAATGCGACGAACGAACCAAAACCCGTTGTGACAATAAAACCGTGTGACACCACAAGCTGGCCACCCATAATTAATAATGCTGAAATCGCAAACGAACAAAAGTCCCAAATGATATTAAATTATGTACATTAGGCGTAATGCATTTATCAAATTGTCAATGCAATTAAAATTAAAACTTGCATTCATGTCAGAGGAAGCATCATACACCCTCTAAACGGGAATACCTAAGACAAAAACGAAGTTCATTGAATGAGATCGTCGGACAAGGAAGTCAGCTCTTCGTTCTCTTTGGACAGGAAAAAATTATGGGAAGTGTTATGCGAGTGGACATTTCACTAAAATGTGTGGCTAAACTAGATCTTTCTGGCCCTGAAGAAGATCGCTGCATGCATACCCATATATGTCAAAATCACCAATTTTAAGTTATTTATACAAGCTTTTGCTTGTACACCTACGTTAACATAATTCCCGACACCTTCGGCTTCCCGGAAATTACAACCTAGCTGATGTAAGAATATATTCCTGAACTAAACCCACAAAAACATGGACGCAATTTAGTTTGAAGCGTCAATCGCGGTGAAACTTAGAAATCCAGCGGTCCGAATATTTTGATAAAAGCAAGACTGATTGTGGCATTCCTGTGGGATGCCACAGGACACCACGTCTTAGCGGTTCAAAAGGTACAACCTCAGAAACCAAGCTCGCATTGCTGCAAAATCACTAACCAAAAGGGATTAACAAGGTTACGCCCAGGGTTTATAATGTAGATAGGTGTATGCTAATAAATGACATTCAATGATTCTAAGAATTGGTAGGTAATCAAGTTAATCATTTACAGTATCGTATTATTTGGCCTTTCAAATATCATTTTTAATGTAGACTCAATAATAAAGTGTTGTGGACAATTCTTTCCTTAAGATTTGACGTCGACTCAAAAAAGGCTTCCCTGTATTGACTGATATCCCTGAGGTAAATGACGTCACTATAAGGGATACAATGACATCCCAGAATTACGCGACGCATTATATGCCAGTTGGCAAGTTGCTACTTTTTTTCGAGACGAAGGAAAGCAAGATTTTTCACTGCACATGGACGCAAGTTGGAAGTCCTGACTAAAGTGGTAAAATTAACTAAAGGAAAAATTGTACATGTAGACAAGTTTAAAAAGCGCATACACATCCATAACGACGCGGAAGTTGATTCCATCCAACAATACACCCTCCTCTTTTCAATTCTTTACTTATTGGTATATGGTGTGGAAGTAATTAATAATTAAATACATTATGACATTTGCCAAATAAACCAACAAAATATATTTTGTGTGTGTCCATGCGAAAGGCAATTGTGTTTCTTCGTGGAACACTTTGGCTGTCCTGGTTTACCCAGTCAACTCCACAAGTAGGAGGTGGGGTGGGACGGTGGGAGCTAGTAAGTGTTCAAATAGTGCATTACATACATACATTATTATTATATATTTACCTTTTACGATACTGTTGGTGCGTCAACAACGTTTTCAGAGTGGAAATGATGAAATGGCCGATCCGAGCCAAGAAATTTGGTTTTTAGTTGGAAATTACCAGATATAGGAGTAACATGCTGTGAAAGTACTACGAAATATTATATAACTTCAGTTTTCCGTGCAATATGGAATTATGGGTAAGACCTATTACATATTAAGTTTTGTAGTAAGAAATTCCATAAACATTGCATTTTAACTAGGGAGTTTCACGTAAGAAGTTTTATCCGTAATAAAATCTATGGAAAAATAGTTCTAAATGATAGCCACACGAGGGGGCTCCGAGTCCTCTCTATTAAAACCAAGGAATAGAAGAGGAGAGGAAGAGTTTGGCAAGCCATGAAAAGAGGAAATGAAAACAATAAATGAGTCCGGGTCCAAATTTTCGGCGGTGTTTAAATTAGTTAAGAAAAAGCGATCATGGATCTTGTTGATGTATCCCTCCTTTGTTGGTTGATAAAGCTCGTTAATAATATTATCATGCATTTGATGACGTAAGCTTCTCTTCCTGTGAAAGTTGCAGTCAACTACAACTTAAAAAATTGAATGTGAGTATTGACAATCAGTAATCGGACAGGTTTATAAACAGGGCCTCATGCTGTATAAGGAGATCCACGGAAGGAAGATCTTCACTATCACAATCGGAGAAATTATATGTAATTGTTGTTAATATAAAATAGGTTTAGACCAAGGAAGTAGTCCTCGTTTTCTATTCCCAGTATATTTCCCAATACATTTTTTTCAGCAAAATTGGAACAGATTCTCAATTAAAAACATTTATTAGCCATTGGTCATTTTCATTTTATTCAGCAACCACCAACCAAGAAAAAACGAAACATACATGTATATTTTTTTATATGTTCCTACATATGTGGCAACTTACTTAGTTCACCCCGATGTTTCTTATACATAAAAATGATACCACACAGTTTACATTAAAAAAGTCTTTTCATTCAAAAGTTCTGCATTTCATTTTTCTTCTCTTTCAGTAACGACAATGTCGCTCTGGGGGACATCAGAATGTACTGACTGAACTAGTAACATTTCTAGTAGCACAGAAGAGAGACGATAGTAAGTAGTAGTAAGTAGTATCATATAAATTCATCGTCGGCAACTTTCACTCATGCTACATTATTACGATATGGAGATATTGCGTTTCCTTCCTAGATTACTTTAACACTCCATCCTCCATAGGTACACATATCATGTGATATTAATCCAATGGCTCGTCTTTCGTTCCCTTATCCCACTCTATTTCACCTTGGAGAATAATCCACTATCTTAACACGAACAAGATTTCTTACTTTTGTCAATTCTTATAAACATGCAGGATGAAAGGAGTATAGGGTATGTAATAGGGAATCTTTCGTTTAACGGGATGTGTAGAAGAGATGAACAATAATGGCGATTTTAGGTCTAATGTATTCATGCTTTGAACGGGTTAGGGAAATGGGGCTTTCTAGCGGCCTAAACGCAAGCATAACCGTCCACTCAAGAAGTCGCTGCATGCATCGCACCCATGTTGGAACGACATGTCACCACAACTGTGATTGCGAATATTAGGAATTTTTGGCCTCATAACACGAGGAAATGAAGATGAAACCAGAAAGTGTTTAATGAAAAAATCATCATGAAAATGTCATGAATACATACTACAGATTTATGAAATGGGGAAGGAAAGCGATTTTTTGTATGTGCACAAATTGCAATGCTTGAAATAGATGAATGGCTGCACATGAGAAGTGTAAGATATGATTTCCACCGATAACTCCTTTGCAAGCATTAGCTGTAATTGTGGTTTCCGATGGCAGATGATGGTGCTGCTGGTTTGGCACTGTCAACAAGAGGATAGGACGAAGTGCTTTTTTAAAAAATGAATTATTCTTCACTCACGAGTGGGCATTATTTCTCATAACAGCAACGAGAATAAATGCAGGTAAACCATGGTAAATTGGTACATACCTTCGGGTTTGACAACCTGCGTGCTGGTGAAAATAGCCTTATCATTTTGACGGCACTCATTAAACTGATTACATTCTACTCACTTCAAAACATATACCTCCACAATAATAACTTATTTGCTACATACGGTTTTATTTTTTGTTTTTGGCGTTCACGTAAGAAATGGGGAAATGTATGTAAGTACATAGCATGTTTGTTCGCGAAACATGAAGCCCGACTAAGACGGGAAAACGAGAGCAGCAGAGGAAGGAACTAATCGAGCTAATTGTCCTAGCTTTCTCCGGTAAGATGCCTTGGGAATGCATCAGATTAACCAAGTGGGATTCACGATTTCTGTTTTTTCTTTCCTTTGTTAACTGTTATTTACACCAAACGTGTTCCAGAAAGCTTGATTATACCACCACCTTTATTTCGAAATAAATTTCTTTTGTTGTGTTAATGTATGTCTTAATTCTGAGTCCTACGTTAGCGCAACTGGGTACAATCGAGTGTATATGTAGACAACGTGAAGAAAGAGAAGAAAGTTTACCGTTTTCTGGAATCTTCCTGCAAAAATAACAATATAGAAAACTACGCAGGAAGTAAGATGGAAACAGATGGATGGTATTTGTTCAGCACTACGAACTACGGTGAGTTTATATATAATATACCCCCACTTGAGTGCTTGCCGTAAAAGTCTTGAAACATTCCAATCTAATGTGTGCAGCTTAGGATTTCTCATACTCATCAGGTTACAATTAACTTAGGTATTACCAAATTACTGTTAATGGAATGACATAACTCTTTGTATGAGTAGTATAAACTTGCACGTACAAAATTAGGGTTTCTCCAGAGGAAAAAGTAAGATTTTGTTGTTATGAAGAAATGCCTGAAACCTCCATGCTTTTGTTATCTCCTTTTTTAAATAGGTCAACTGCACTCCCTCAATCAACAAACTCATTCTTGAAAGTGGTATACCCCGGAAATGTTGTCCTTCCCCTTTTTCACCTCCCCAGAAAGCTGACTGATGCTTTTAAATTTTAAAAGATTGACTGTGCCTCAGATATATGTACATCTCGGGTCGCGGAGAAAAGACAGACAAGCATTACATACTATTTGCATAGATAGAATACGTACACGCTTGCAAGTAATCTCTCTGAAAAATATTAGTATGATCATGAAATATTCATGGCTTGATAGAGTGATGATGAGATGTTGAACAAAGAGTAACAAGTTAAACTATATAGTTGGTATATCTTTTGACTAACTTGGCTTCTCAATAACACACTTTCTCGAGAATGAAAGAAGAGTCTCAATATATATGTATATTTGAAAGGAGGAGCTGGTGAGTCTATTTAGACTTCGAGTCTCAGATAAAGGTTCGTACTTAAAGTGCATTGCCTACGGAAGTAAGACAAAACAACATTACCTAAACATTTCAAAATGGCTCTGTTGAAATACTGGATTTGTTTAATGAAATTTTCCCTTACATGAGAAAAACTGCTCATCTATTCTCATCAATTTCAACGTTTATTGCTAAAATATGAGGGAACTTTCTCCTAAAATCTACAGCGAATTTATATGCTTCCTTTCCCAAACACATACACAATGACAAACCTCTAAAGTCACTTTTCAGTTTTGCACACACCGTGGAGCCCAGATCAAGTCCTACACATTCTAGCTGGAGCATTGCAATAAGTTTATTCGAAGTGCTCCCTTGTAATAGTGGCGTCCTTGTCCTGAAGAAATTACTTGGGTTGCTTTTGCTTCATGCAAAATGCAATATTGTCCAGTTGTTTCTCTTTCAATGAGTTGTGTACTTACATATGTACATATCCGGATAACATGTAACAACCAGCACCTTTCTTTCTGCTGCCGTAGTACATGCTGCCTTATGCCAGGCCACATGCATTTACCTATTTGTATATGGCACAATTTACCTTACAGTAGTGTCAGCACATTTGCGGTGCGGTATATGTACTACGTATATGATTGTGCTTTCTATTTGCTGATGAAAGGAAATATTTTTCTGTTCACGTTGATTGCTACCGGATGAAAGGTAGTAAAATTTCATCATCCGAAAAATTAGGCTTCCTGTTTCGCTGTGAAACAAACCTGTTCTATCCTCCCCGATGATGAAATGAAACCGTGGTCATATTTATCAAGGAAGCAGAACCAAGCGCACGATAACTATTCCTTCTTCTTCTGGCATACTACGTACGTAAAGCATGCTAGGTAGTACTTACGAGAAATGTGCCATCCGTTTCTTTCCTCCAGTTATGACATAAAGTGAGCACGTGGGAAATGTGGAACTTAATACTGCATATTATTCACCAAGTAATATAAGAACCGACAATGTATGTATATGTTTGCATAAGTTCTTGAAGTTCTTGAAGGCCATATCCGGGGAACCATTGTTGATTGTAATACAAAAAAAGGAAACTAAAAGCTTCCGGGAAGGACAACAAAGTTAGTGCGTTTTCCCAGACATGATTTCTTGAAGACAAATGCTGACGAAAAACTTGTAATCATGCAATGAATAAATGGAGTATGAAAGACTGAAATTGACGGAAGTTTGGGAATGCACGTTGTTTGTATAAATTTGAGAACTTCCTTCAGCGGAAATACGAAAAGGGCATCATCAACTTTGCCCTTTAAGCAATAGAAGCTGCAATTTTCATTGATGCTCTAGGCTTTCTCTCAACGCGAACTTTCAACTGCCCTAAATATACCATTTGTAACTGTGTGCAGGTCTTAAAGAGTGACTTTAGCAGACGTAATAATGGGACATGCAAATAGCGTGAAAATGTGCAAACTATAGAATTTTACATTTCCAGACTGAAATTTTCAAACACCCTCCTTTCCTTGCGGAACGACATTTTGTAAGTTTCACCCGTCTCACCCTTATTGCTTGCATGCCTGCATACACGACCAACATCGTTCAAAATACTTCGAGGTATGTAGTTCATTTTTTATTAGCTCGCTCCCATAAATATAGCGTTATCATCATCATCATCATAAAGTTGTATACGCGAGGATTGAGTATATTCATAAATGTAAGCTATGTGCCCGAAGAAAACTGAGAAATTCAGAAAACAGGATTTTTATATAGGGGATTTGAATCTGGTTCCATGCATTATTTACTTTCTTTTGTTTACTGCGGAATGTTTGGGGAAAGAATTGTTGATTTGGGATTTGGAGTAAAAAAAGCAAGTATAAATATGACGACTCTGATGATAATAACGCTCAAGGCTTTTGTGCTTTCCTTTTCTTTTCCGTGAAAACAAGAGATAGGGCAAATACAAGTGTTGGGGCAAATTACGGATGTTGCAGCTTCTTAAAAATGATGATTCACCGGCGGCGGTGGCGGACCCTTTAACAAGGAATAGGAAAATCTGCAACTTTCACTATATTTAAATTGCAGAGCAGATGCACTGATATTTACGAGGCACAGCTTTGCCTTAAAACCTGAGACAACCAAACAGAGCAGGGGGTACATATTTGGTCCCAAAAGCAAAAGAAGAATAACAATGAGGTCGGTCGAAGTAGCTTCTTACACATTTTCTAACATTCTACTACATGTGAATATAATAGATGCATTACAACTCAAAACTGTGGATGCTGCACATTCGTTTCCAACCTCTACATTCGTTGTAATAACAATATTAATTCTTCCACAACATGCATGCGTGTACTTTTGTATGAGATATTAACTTGTAAAATTGTGCTAGAAATTTTCTACTTGTTATTATTACTACTGATATATAGATACATATAAATAGTACACTTTCACAGCAGTTGGTGTGCTTGCAAGAAAATAAAATTTCCCAGGAAATTTGTAATAAGCCTGAACTTGCGGACATGGTCACAAGAGTGGCATTTCTCTTCCTTTTCGTATTCATCCGTTGGGAGCTAATGGGAAATGGATGAATTTAAAATGGCGATCCAGGGTCTGAATTCAGCAAAGGGGAAATGAATGCGACAAAGAAAAAAAGAGTAATGATATGACTGCGGAATCATTTTCTGTTTCTTATACAAGATACACGACAAAAAAGTATAAAGTATTTATATATGTATGTCTCGCAGAGAATTCTTGTGACGCCAACTTAAGATAACCTATACCCACAGTATACAAAATGCATGCACTAATAACAGTATTAATGCTCCTGTTTGCCCAACAAAGAGACACGAATTTTTGTACACTATTTTATGTAAAAGGAACACACTAAGAGCCCTAAAAGCATGGGCGACGTTGAAGAAAATGGGCAAGTTGCAACCTGCATGTAGATGAAAATCCTTTTTGGCATAAACAGCCGTTTCCTCTTTTTGTCTCTCTTGTTGACAAAAATATTGCGGGTAGTTTCCCCTACAAATTGCTTGCGTATTCTGTTCTTATGCTTAAACACTGCGATCTCCATAATGGGAAAGCATCAATGCATACAGAAAACATACTTGCGTTGGCTTATATTCTTCATCCATCCATCCTATGGAATTCCGGGACGAGTAAATCTTTCTTCCGAATGGATGCATTTGAGTGATCTAAAATGAACAGGGAAAACACAGTGACACGCTTATTGTCCACCCAACCGCTTGTCACTAATAAAATGTGAGTCAAGCCATTGTGAAAGGATACTACAACCGTTGAAAAACACTAAAATAACAGACTGGAGCACTTGTTTAAATTATTGAAATATCCTAATCCACAAGCAAGAGATGCCACACATCCTTCTCTTCCTTCCACCCACTTTTTAAGGTGCATTGGAATCCAGAATTTGGAAATGCGCTATTTGATTCTAATTGAGAAATCGCATCGCCCCAGCTAACTTGGCAATGAGTACTTCCTATTTTCACGAGCATTAAAATCTACACGTAAAGCAAACATGTATAGGCGTACATTCATAAGTAGAGTGGTACATCCCAGGATAAAAAGCTCCCCTCAGGAGGTTTTTCATTTGCACACTTTGTAAATTTGCATGATTACCGACAAGCCATTCGACCGAATATAGGTACACCTTCTGCATTAATTGCTTTTACGATCGCCTTGTTTGGCTCAAGTCTTCGACGCAAATCCAGGCGAAGGAGGAAAAAGCAGGAGGAACTATATTCCAGTGTAGAGTGTTGGAGCTGCATCAAATTATACTACAAAAGTAGATATAGGTTTACCACAAAAATTCCATGTGCAAGGGAGCCCGTGTTTCATTAACCAGGATTTTCGTTGAACGTATTTCACCGAAAAGGGACGTGAAAGCGTTTTGTGGATTTGTAATTTTGTACCAATTTATCTTACAGATTACATTCACTGAGATATTCACGGCTTATTATACCATACCTAGGACATCATGGGATGGCAAACTTTCTGGGAATGAATGCCATGAAAACAACACTCACTATAAGTTCTCTATTCTATCTACTGAAAATGTTTGGCTCGTGGACTACCTTTTTGCAAATGATCGGGGAAACGTTTTAAAGCCATTTCTATGTTAGAAAAAACTCAAATACAAACAATGAAAAAAATGGGAGTCGAAGCTGAAATATTTACAACCTAACGCACCACACTAAATCGTGTCATGTCCATGTGCTGTGTAGATTCCAAATGCGAGAAGGTATGTAGGGAGGTGAGTAGAATGAATGGAGGTCAACGAACAAAAGACAGAGTCCCTGTCTGTGAAACAGTACTTTGTTATCTGTGAACCGAATTTAGACATGGAAAAAGCCTGGACTGAGAGAAGAGAGATGAATTCGTCCGTATCTCACTTTCCTTTTATATTCCTCTGTTTGCAATAGCTGGAGTCCACTGCTAAACCTGTATTTATAAAATAAACAATATTTTTAGTGGAGCGTAGGAATTTTGAGTTTTTTATGAGATCAATGTTGTTTTGCCTAAAAATGATATTCTCTTTGTAGCTCTTCAGCATGCACGGCACTCCGCATTATTTCAAAAGGTAGATCAATGTATTCAGCTTTTTTACAAAAAAAGAAAGAAAAAGAAACAGATTTGCATGGTCGATAGAGAAAAGAGAAAAGGTACTCAAAAGCGCCTATTCTGTCGAATAGATAATATCCAGTTTTGCACATGAACTTTTTAGCTGTGAACATCTACTGATAGTTTGGAGACTCAGTACGCCCTCGAATTCAAAACAATTTGCCTTAGACACATACATCACGAACACACGGGAACTCGTGGTTGATTTTTAACTTTTGAACAGTGCAAAGAATGTTGCTCCTTTTCATTGTGTTAAGGGACTGCCGCTGTTTGCTGCGGGAGGGAACATGGAAGGAAGGGGTGTGAGGTTTCAGACATTTATTTTGTATCTATTATCTACATAAAAGGTTTTGCGTTGAACTGGCCAAACTAGTGAAAAGAATAGAGTTTATACATGTAGACTTTTTTAAAACTAATATAAAAGTACATCTTTACATTTGCGCTCTTTTCAGGGATAGGAAGACAATCTTGCTGTGCCACTTCTTTATTTTTTGTGTAAAAAGTTGATGAAACTCTAATTTCTTCTGTTCGCCTCACTGAGTGAGATTTTTGGTACAGGGGAAATTTCCGCGATTTTCTTCCCTTCCAGAGAGAAATATTTTTGATAGTGCTCCTGATGCTGATCAAACGGGAGGCAGGAGGAAGCCGTTCTTGTTTCGAGTGGCCCTCATGCAATAAAATATCTTTTGGGACTTGTAGAAAATTATATTCTCTGAACTCATCGCACAATTTATTTTTCCTTTGCGTAATTGATTATTCATGACTATGACTGATCTGCATAAAGGCGAGTCAAGCAACAAAGAAGCCTGTAGGGTAATGCACATCCACACNGGGTAATGCACATCCACACACAAAATATAGTAGTTGTGCAGTTTGCAATTAAAACAGTTCGCGGAGAATACTCTTGTCTTCCGCCGTATGTAGTATAATCTTTTTACTTAAACGGGATTCACTTAAATATGCTGGAGCATTAGGTTTGCCACTGTTTTTTGAATACCATTGGTGAAGTGAGGAGTATAATACTTGAATTTTGCTTCAGTCATCTAGTTTCAAGCTCATCGATGCCAAAAAGACATGTTGTATTATTTTAGTTTACAATACGTGCCAGCTTTTTGACTTTAGGTTTTAATTTCGAAGGACTTGGGGCGGAGAAAAGCAATGAAGAAAGACGAGAGGGAAAGATGGGAAATATAAAGAGAAGAGTAAGGCCTGGAGTGCATGGAGCACAAGAGTGTGCAGGCTCACTACTCTAACTTGTATTAGCCATTATTGTTCTCAAACTGTTTCAGAAAAGAGTTATGGACCGGGTATCATTTATTCATTCATTGTTCGTGCCGTCGTGCCAGAACTGCTGAGCATCTTCGGAAAAGGACTTCTTTCTTTGTTTTTATATATGTTTATGCAAAAAACGGGATGGGATGCGACTGCCACCATGCCCTCGTCATACCTTTGTTTAATATAAATTATGCGGAATGTTACTTCCATTGCTGTGCAAACTCACTACTACGAATATACATACTCATTAATATGAATGCCGAGTACCTATAATGTTGCTGGCTGCTGCTGAATTCACCAAACCCACCTCCACATACATAACAAAGTTACATCCAACAAATAGAATTGCTCTCTGGTTTCACACGGAACAACATAGAAAACGGGGATGGGGAAAATGTTTGATCTGAATTTTGAGTCAAACCTAGAAGAATGGTGATGCGATGGTTGCTGATATCATGTCGGATAAAGGAGAAGGAAATGGTTTGGCGTTTGGCAAAGAAACTCTTCCGTTCCCAGTCCACTAAAAGCTGTTCGTGTTTAGTACAATACGGGAACCTTATTGATGACTGAGCCATGTAAAAAGTAGTATGGAGTTCATAAACGCTTAATACAAGCTCAACACAAGAATCCTCATACCACCACCGAGACAGACCCCTGCAAAATGGTTCCCTCCTCATATCGCAGCTTTCGCTGTGTACATACGGATTCAGCCTATAAACCACGTAAGAAACAATGAAAAAGGTTTTTTGACTTATTGTTGGAACAACGATCACAAAAGCGGTTCCTTTCTCTGCCTTCACCAGGAAAGCTGACAAACAGAACGGACTCTGTAATAATCATAGAATGCGGGAGCTCACGAGTTCCTGGCAGCGAGAAAGCTTAAATATATATTCTTATACTTTGGTCTTTAGATGGGCGGTGGGATACAAATAAGCGTTGAAAGGTCCTCACGTAGCCCGCAGACCATGCAAAAAAGCCTGCACAAAGTTGTTTGTGTGATATGGGAGCAATGTTATTATTGTAACACAACATATTTCATTGTGTGTATATCTTTTTAACATGATATAAGCTGTTTCGCTGAGGAGGACAGCGAATAAATCACGTCGAACAAAAGATACGAGACAATAAATTACAGCAAAAGTTGAAGTGAATGAACAAAGACAAGGAATGTCAACATTGTAGATTCCAAGAATTATTAGTTACGACACACCACACTCCTTTTCTTTTCCTTTAAATGCGAGATATTATTATTGCTTCATCATCATCCTAAAATTTAATATTATTATTGAATACACCACACTCCCTCACAACGAATTAAAAAGCAACCTCAAACCGAAACCGAAAAGTTCCCGCTATAAGTTACTGGCTCTTCGGCTAGAAGCGTCTCAGTCATCAAGAATAATAAAAGGAAAAAATAGAGCAGATTTCAGTATAAAAAAACTTCAAACACAAGAGAAAAATGTTTACTTGTTTGACATGTTCCTTTCAACATGTTACACAGAAGAAGCCGATATCGAAAATCCACAAATTTAGTACGTGCTGATAGCAGGATATCCGGGACTGTGAGGAATGTTAAAAGACTTTTGCCTTTTCACTCTCACTCACATGCCAGTTATCAGAGACTTACGATGAAATCATGGATTGCATTTTCGACTAAGTTTGAACTTTTATCTGGGCTTCTCACTTTCAGCAGAGGAGAGTATTGACAGTAGCAAGCGTGAGGTCCGTAAGACAGACGATTGTGCACAACACAGGTTAAGAACTGCAGGTTGCTCAACAATTTAAACTTTCTTTTTTTGCACGGCTAAGAAAATCGGTGTCACTTTGTGTATTTTTTAACCTCAACATATTCAAATGCGTCCAACTTTTACCTCTTAAACTCTGTTATATACAGCAGTGATGAATGAAACTCGCCATACAAACGAGCATGGAAGTAGTCTGAACGGAAAAAACAGAGAATTGTTATCCTTCTTTTTGTCTTTTTTTTCAGATAAAAGTTTGGCTAAGCTGGTTAACCCAAAAGTTCTGAAAAAGCAAAGGGGATGTCCCACTTCCGGCTATCTTCGACTGGCTTGAG
>JAHZNF010004390.1:0-12213 GCA_027744215.1 Troglopedetes dispersus
CTTGCATCTTCAAAGCAAATTAAACAGAATATGCCTGGTAAACATTTCAATATGATTTTACAATATGATTTTAGTTATATCATTTAATTTTTAACATTTAAATTTTTACGAAGCTCTCAGCAAATGCACACCTCGGAAGATCACTCTTGAACCTGGGGATTGTTTATTTCTTCCTCCCAAGTGGTGGCACTTTGTTAAATCAGAAAATCTGAGCATTAGTGTGAACACTTGGATTGAATTGGTAAGACTAGACTTGAGTTTGAGCAAATTATTGTGACCTTGTTGAAAGAACAATGATAGATTACAAAAGGGTTCGGTTCACTTTTAGCCCGGTGATCATTTTACAAGGGTTGAAGAGGCAGTCCTTCGTGCAGTAGTCGCTTCCGTCGTTAATTCTTCAGTTCCCAGTACAGCGGATAGAATCCTAAATCCAAATGAGGTATTCAAATGTTCCAGCTAAACAGTTTAACTGTAGTCCCATAATTACTTATTGTTTCAATAGAATCCTTCATTGTAATTTCGTGTCAGATGGACTTAACAGAGACTAGTGACAGGAAGGTGGAAGAAACATTACACTCAGCGGCGAAGACCTACTTAGAGCATGTCAAAATCGAACCTGAAGGCGTGCAATCATCTTCCAAAAGGCAGGATTCCGAAAGTGAACCAGTGGCAAAAAAAATTAAACTCAGTCCAAATGAACTCAACATAGATTACTTAGTAGAGAATGCTCCAGTTCCAGTCCAGAATTTGCCAACATTCGACTGGAACGAAGAATTGAGCCAGGAGCCATCCACAAGTACCGCTAACAACGCAAGTGACAACAGTGCTTCTAGCAACTCGCAGTCTTCGTCTTCTGAAAGTGACCAAAAGCACAACGAGACTTTATCATACCGATCTCCTACTTTTCTTGAACACGCAATAAATGCAATTGGTCATCCATCCGTCTTGGAACAAATTGCAAGGCAATTTGTGAACAATGTCAAGGAACGTAAAGTTACTGACTAACTTCAGCCTTCATGAATGAAGTTTAATATCATTGATCAGAGTATCAGTTACCAATTTTTTAATAATGTTATTGTTGTCGTAAGGAAGCGTGTGCATAATACGGTATACGCTGCTTGAACCCTATTTAACTCACTAATGCCAACACAATCATACCAAATTATGAAAGATATTCTGCACTTGAAATAGTGAAATAATAGCTCTATGTAAGTAAGCACTGAATTAACCGTTGAACATATACTATTATGTACTAACAAAAGTGATAAAATAACTCGTGTAACTTGTATGATACAACATTAAGGGTTTGTGAGGCCATTTGTACACAAATTGTATTTGGTATTTGTATTTAAGTTTGTATAATTGACGTATTTGTAGTAGGTATTTCTATTAAATACTAAAGTATTTCTCAGTAGCGCAGAATTTTCTGCATTTTCCCGTTTTATATGTACTATTCTTCTTCCTTAAACGTCGGATATAAGAAGGAGTTCGAATAAATATTGTTTTATTCATTAAATATCAAGTTATCCAGTTTGTAGATTTCATTTCACCCGACTTTCCTTCCACACCAAATATAACATATAATGATGTCTTGAAATAAAATGCTAAAGTCGGAATTATTCATATCCATGACTGAGGAATACTCCATGATTGCTGTAATGCAAAAGGTATGAAAAAGAATTCATTACTTCGCTTGCCGCATATGATCAATGAGTTTATTTTATCGCTAAAATTTGCAGCATGCTTTGCTACATAAATATAGGCTCATTAAAAATATTACTTTTGTTAAAAAGCTGCAAACCTGAAGTTTCATGTGATTTTTTCTTACACAACGATTTGTTACAACTGTCTTCAATAACACGGACTAAGTCAATTTTCTAAAGGCACTGACTTGAGCTTGTAATAATAACCTCTCAATATAATTACACGATTTTCAGCAAAATACACAGTGACATGAAGAAATGAAAATACATCTTTTGTATGTGTTCGCAATCGTAAACATCTAATCTATTCATAAAATTATATATCGTATTACATCAAGCTTCGTAAAATTACATTAATAATTAAGCTTGTTATTCTAAAACTTCACCACTATTAGTTAATAATAATTAAAAGCTAAAATTTAATCAGATCAAGATGAACCAAAAGAAAGAAACGTGAAAACCACTTTCACTTCCTTGCCTAAACTTTAAAAACTTCCTTTAAAGAATGTGAACAAAGACCCCAGCGCATCTCCTGTCATTTTGTACAGTTTGATGAATGAACCGTTTTATAAGGAATGAGTAAAAAATTTAAAAGCATTGTTGTTAAATTATTTTTTAAAAAAAATTCAGCAGCAGCAACCGAACTGCCAGGAATGTACCAACATTCCATGCAATGCAAAGAATACAAATCCATGTAAAGGGCATTAATTAATTAAAACATAATTTCCTGTTTGCACTGATAAATTGTATTGAAAGATGAATGAATCAATGTGAGCTTATCATTACCTTGTTTTTGTATATCCTACAACTTAAACTACACACTACATTAAACTTAATAATAACAATAGATAATTAAAATCGTGGCATTTAACGAATGATACTGATGATGGTCCATTACTGAGGAATTCTTTAGGTTTCTTGGATTGTTTCGCTTACTAACACTATTAAGTTTAAGCTAACAGGTATTTTGGCGACATTGGACACTAATTAGTATTAAATTAATACCTCTTCGTTCAACTTGTCTGCACATGATAAACTAATTTACAACCGTTACAAAAGCTGCCTCCAGTAACTTACAGTCGATTTATGTTCACTTCTTACAAAGAATGGAAAATCTCTGCGTAATTGAATAGACGGCACACGTTAAAGTTAACTTACGCTGTTAACCGGAAAGAATTCTCATGCACGTATTTTCATAAATGCATAAATGTACTGTTATAACCTCTCTGATATTAGTCTAAAATGTAGCTCTTAGCTCATACTCGGATGTACATCATACATTCCACATTTTAAAAAGTTTTTAAACCGGGATATGCTTGAGTTAATTTGCATCACTTATAATTGATTATTTTTACCTTATGTTGTAGGTGAGTAAATTTGTTTCATCTTCGCTTTGCTAATTTAAAAGTCTCGTTCGCAAAACTACGATCACTCACTTACGACTCACAAAAGCAACCTGCATCAGTTATTTTTATGAAGAAATTATTATGGGCAATTTCGTATTGTCGTAATAAAACTGCATTTTTGGACGAACTGACAACTTCAAACGAAAATTGGAAGACTACATTAAATACAGAATTAAAATAGGAATTAATCTAAAAAACATAATAACAACATATATACACACGACGCTGACAGTTCTGAAGTTCTTACAGAAAAAGACTAACATTTACTATTAGTTTATTATTAGCAGAGCCTTTCTCAACTAAATTCTCCTACTAGCTTCCAAAATCTGAAATTGGAGGGGAAACATTTTTTTTAAATTCTGGTCGACTTGTCCTTCTCAGCATCTTCCTTCTGAAGACGTTCCTTTGCAGTGGTTTGGGTAGGATTCGCGTATGTAAGAGTGACGGACTCTACAGAACAAAAGCTGTTTTTATTATACCGCGGCTACATAGTTTGCAGGCAGCATGCCTCTCTTTCCTGATCGTTGCACAGTTCCTGTTAACCAGCCCTCTTCAATCTGTGTAATAATAGATTTTAAAAATAGCCAGTTAAACAACAATTCTGTCATTTGAAAGGGGCACATTAATTATGAACCTCTATATAGACATTGACATTTCGGATTCGAGAATTAAGGCTGACTAGACATGGTTGCTTACCGGTGTGCATTCGACAATGAAATCGCTCTCAACAAAGCTAACTTCATCGACGTCTTGTGCATCATAGTCATACAACGCTCGGTATCGCGTTGGATAATGGTGCTGAGGTGGAGGAGGGTGGTGACTCACCATTTGCTGCCCTCTGGATGACTGATGCTGGGCCTGAGGCATGCGCCCAGTCTAAGAAACGTCAGGTAAGGAACATTTTTACGACAAATAGTCATATAATCAAGCGATACATTGATATAACTAAGTTTTTGAGATACCTGCTGCATAGCACGCTGCTGCCCTTCACCTGATCCATAATAATTATTCATTGGGTCGTAATCAACAATTGAACCAACTTTCCTAGCGGACCCCGCAACCGCTATATGATAAAATGAGAGTTTTTGTTAAATTCCATATAGGAGACTTTGCAATTCAACATTAATCATCAAGTAATTACCTCCATCGGAAGAGTAAATTACGTTTTGCTGGCCTCTATTTGAATATGGTGACGCATTGTGGCCTGACATTTGTTGATGACTGTAATGCTGGGGTGGAGGTTGATATTGAGGCTGTGATTGGTATGGATTTTGCTGGTAATTTCTACCATCTCTATGTTGTTCGTACTGGGAGGGCATGTGGGACTGCTGCTGATGATGCTGCTGATTATGGTGATACTGAGGCTGTTGCTGTTGTGGCACATGACGATTTTGGCTAGCTGAATAGTGCTTTTGCTGCTGAATGTCATCATGGGTATTGTAACCCGAGGCTGTAGTTCGATTGTACGATGTTGGAACCTGGCTTTGACCATAGGATTGTTGCATCGAATGCATTTGGTGATACTGCTGCTGCTGCTGATGGGACAACGGTGCTGGAGGAGGTGGTTGCGACGTGGGAAGTGAAGAAAGTTCTTCCATGTATGACGATGGACTGCGTGGAGGAGGTCCTCCATTTTTAATACCCTCACCCTCACCACCTAAATTCCTTTTTTGTTCCATCAGCGCTTTCTTTTCCAGGTCCCCGTGGTACGCTACATTGCTAATGATTTTTGTATTCTGTCTTATTCTAAGCAGCTCCGGGTCATCTGCAACTTGCGTGAATTTTCCTTTTGATTTCTCAAACTCTGCATGATATGCAGCCTACGAGGAACAAAAAATAAAAAAAAAGTTTTATTGGTCACGCTAAAAATCAATCGCAAATTCACCAAATCTTAATTTTAACCCGGATCTGAAAGTGGCAATTTACAATAATCTTGTAGGTAGCCGACATCAATCAATACATGAATTTTTGGTGAAGTCGCATCTAAAGTTCAAAAGTTACTCCATTTATACGTTCTGTAATCAGTTTAATCAGTTATTATAAGGTGTCTGGTGTTCCGACCTGGGGTCTTGAGTTGTGAATTTGTGATTCTTGATAATTTTGATTCTTTGCGGAAGTCGAGGAAGTATTATACATAACACGCAAACTACATATAATTCATGCATGTTCGGGTTACACACAACTTGCACATATTACAATAGGGCAAATTGTGTCGCCATCCTCCCTCGTATGGAACAACAACAACATGACTAAGCTGAACGAGAATTCTATTGCCTATCGAAATTATCAAGCAAGCAGTGCGAAACTTCGGTTCACTCACGTATGTATGATTTCAAACTTTTAAAATTGGTAGAATAATTTATCATTATCTGCATAAAAATAAAAGCAAATTACTAATTACATACCTTATCCAGGCATTTGAGCTCCTCCAAAGGGTAGACGGTTTTTTCACACTTGGCACACGACTTGCTGCTCATCTTGATTTAATTACTTATGAGTCATAGAGAGGGATTGATACAAAAAAATCACAGGTCAATGGGTCACTAACCACGCAACATTGGAGCCAGTGGAGTGGATGTTTCGTTTCTTACAGTTCAATTAGCCAAAAGGCTGTTCTCTAACTTCGCTGGGGAGTAAATTCAACTGCAAAAAAGGAAAAGGAGCAAAAGCCTAAATCAAATACAATATTTTATCGGGATGCGCTAATTAATGTGTATATTATAATTATTAGATATGAATGTAGTCGATAGCCGAGCAAATTGTCAATGGCCATCATCGCAGCGGAAAAAGAAAGAGTCTAGCAGTCTAGCCTAAATTGACAACTGATATTCAATGGTTATATATTACATGAATTGGTTAGCAAAGCCATATTGGCATTTGAATGTGTCAAATATTATGCTCTGCTCAGATATAATACACAAAATGTCTAAAATAATAATTTGTTTGGCACTCAATTCCTCCATTGGTCTTCCTGTGACTAATATACTCTGTTAGTCTGTAATTGACTAGGTACATTTTGATATAATTAACGTAACTAACATAACATTACTTTTTTCATTACTACTTTCAAATTCATGAGAATTGAAAAACATTCGCATGTATACGCATTACATACATATACATCTACATCATTGTCCAGGTTAACAAAGGATATTTTTACAACCTCCACCTTTGTTTCACTAATCACCACACAAACAACGCTCATTGACATGACAAGAAATTTGTACCCGTCCGTCTGGTTTGATACTGACTGGATACGATATAAACAGTGTCAATGGCCAAATCAATAACACCGATAAAAATTGCCTGTACATAAATATGTAGATGTCAATAACTAATTCAGATACGTTCGGCAGCCGAACTTCGGCTGATTATCATCTCGAAATTTTTTCAATCTGTTATTTGTATCGATAATCACAATCAGTCAATCACCCATCACGAGCTGTACAAGACTATTTGTCAATTAGTAGTATGGAATTTTTTTGTAGTATTACAAGAATGCACTATGTACATAAACAGAAAAGCATTTTTATCTTCATACATATATACATACATGATATACAGGTTGTCTGCCAGTAATCAGTCATCGACTTTCAATAATGATTGCAGTGATTTAAAAAAATATTTCCGGGCAATGTTGATGTTATCAACTTTTTCCCTGAAGTAGTCTGCGCAGAATTTGCAGCACACTAATAGATTCACGTTTAACAGCTCAATTTTATGCCCTAACATAGAAATGACTTTTTATGGAATGAATTTTTGCGTAGGCTGCACATTGGAAACCTCAACAATTTGTTTGTTTGATTTTCTCCTACGACTTGAAGTGTTGCACAAGGAAATCTCAATGAAAATTAGTTATTTCTGCATAAGCAATTTGGTGCCATTTTCATTTCCTTGTGACAGTCTCAAAGTTTAGAGAGGTATATTTATTTATTTATCAATTCATTCGCTTCAGCAAGTCAACTTTCTTATGTAGATATATATATGCATATACTTTTCTAGCACACTTAATTTACCATTTTGGCAGCGAGCCCGTATTCATGTCAAAACCAAGTATGCAGTCCGTGTGACATTTTTACTACATTCACATATGTAAAGGAAAAACTATTCACAGGCGATTCACAGGTTATATAGAATAAAATATTTCTGGGAAAAATTGTTAGCCACGAAAACTACCAAACATACAAGGAAGTAAATTATATAGTCTTTGATAAGAATGCAACCATTTTGAGCGTTTTGCCTTCACTTAAAAAAGGTTATGCATGTTCGCACTCGTACTCAATGCTAGAATTACATGTAAACGAATCGAAGTTACTACATAAAAACAACTGTTGCACGTTTTACTAAATCAAGGGCAGGAAAAAGTATAGTAAACTGGAGGATGCTGGAAAAATAAAGATATTCTTCCATTGCACTGAACTTTCGCTCAACCAAACTAATGAGCTGCAACGAAATGATGCATAATATATAATTTTTAACAAAGCATGTAATAGTTGACCTTTATACTTCCCACTCACTTCCTTCACCCTTTTTTTCTAGTGTACTCATTTATTAATTAAAGCTAATATATTAGTATATCACACATGACTCAGAATAGGTAGGTAAAGCCAATTGCTTTTTGGTTTGAGGGTTCTTGCCATATGAAACAAAAAAAAATTATATGATGATAAGAGTTCACCAAAATGCCAACTTGTTCACTGAATAAATCTAAATCCGTAATAAAACTTTCCTTAATACGAAACAGTTTCCTTGCTGGCTCCCATGCACCACTAAAATGTGACTATATAAATCAAAAATAGGAGTCTATTCGATTCTTACTACTTCAACATGTGCAGTTATAGGTACCTACGTACATATCAAGCAGCTGCAATTTATATCTCGTGGTGTCCTACACAAAAGAAAGGCATCAATCTTGTTGATGTTTATATTTTTATGCCAATTTGGGAAAGTTTTAGGGAAGTGTTTTAGGTTTCTTACGCCAATTTTGAAATATGCATAATCAAAATTCTTTACCACTTTTGTGTACTAGCTTACTTTATGAGCTTCGTATTTTGTTGCGGAAATAACTTTGTGACTGACCAAAAAGGGTAAATCTATAAATGGATGCATGCAATATGCATTTATTTATTTTTTGGATATTTGCTAAGTAATGTGTGTAATGTATGTAAATAAAAAAATGAAACAAAGTTTTCTCATATTGTATATTATGTACATTGGATCTCTGGTGAAGGATGATTACACGGACATGGATAAAGGTGAACAAATGTGGGCTCACAAAGATAAATTTATGCATTACATACACTCACGCATCGCTAAAATCGATGCCCTTTTTATCATTAACTTATTTATTATATTGCACTTGACACTTTTCCCTTGAACAAGAATTAGTAGTTATTTTTAATTTCTAAAATTACTTTTGTTCAAAACAGAAATAAAATACCTTTTGATTCCACTAGGTAGATTCTGAAGGGTTGAAGCCGAAACATTCATGAAGCACTGAACTGAAGCAGTTAAAAAATTGTACAGGTTTATTCGTTCTTCCGAGTGGATGCACTTTAGCTACACCGTCACTGCTGCTGCTCCTACTTCACAAAACTATTCACTAAAGAGATAACTGCTGATGAGGTAATTACTTAAGACTTAATGAAATAGTGTGTAACAAGCATATTTTTATCTTCACCACAAAACCATACAGATCTGGATCCGAATTTAAAACACTTTTTAACCCAAATTACAAAATATTTTATCTTATTAGATGTGAATACTACTCCTCATGTATGTGTACAAAATCAGACTGAATTCATCAATAATGCACTTTAGTATCCCTATATTTTCCTACAAGTTTAACCTAACACGGATATAATGTTATACATAATAAAAAGTATCTGATCTGATGTGTGCATTTTTTGCGGTAATAATGATGATCACAAAAATGAGCAAGTTACACTTACACAAGTGTATGTATTACGTGCTTGTAGTAGCAAACAGCTATGTTGGTGTTATTCAAAAAAAATTGAGATCAGATTAAAAGAAGACTTCACGGACGAAGATATGTAGATACTAGATACTACTACACACATAGTTATGCACACAATATTATGTTACACCATGAGAATAATAATAAGTGAATGCCATCATTGCCATCCTCAACACTCAATGTAATGTTTGCAGGGTGAATGATGAACGAATATTTTTACTGGTTCATATACTCCTCTGTTGTTTTGTACATATTTGGTTGGACTTTGGAGTAAGGAGCTGGCTGCAGTAATCAGTTGGATTGTGTAAGAATACCACACAGGCATTTCTAAAAGTTGTACTTTGTGTTACATAAACTTGTCTGCTTCTTTCAATTCTGGCTCTTCTATTACCTTGACTGCTTGTTGGACACAACGAATCTTGATGATGATGATGATGACGATGATATGTTTCTATGTGTGATTGTTATTGTTGGGGTTGGAGACTTTTTTATGAAGTGGGGGTTTTTCTTGCTTCAGATTGTTTTACATGCTAGAAGGGAATCTAAATAAAACGTCTAAATAAGTTGCCTTGTTTCACGGATAAATAAATACACAGCATTTCGTATGTAAAATTTCAAGTTTGGGATGAAATAAAAATGTTTGCCGTAAAAGTCAAAACTTTACTTGTAGCGTAACATTAAAAGGTAACCAGGTATATTGCAGTTTCAGCTCTTTTCATAGCCAATCAACACGTTATATCAAGTTTACATAGGTATGTCTTAGTTTATCTGTAAAAATAAGAAAATGCAGGAGAGAGAGAGGGAGAGGCACAGATCATACGACAAACGCACACATAAAAAAGTGTCCTGTCCCGTCCAATTACAATGTACGCAGTTTACTTGATTCAAGTGGTAAAGGAGCAACAGGTTCATAAATCCAAGATGTTTATTATTGTGTGTGGCCGAACGCCGAAAAGTCCTATCAGATTACAGTCGACAAAAAAGTGAAAGAAGGACACATTCACTCTCTATAAATGATTCAATAATATGCTTATATGACCGCGAGCAAGTGATGAATATGACATTGCTAATTTTAGCATTCCTTTATTGAACTTTTGCGTCGGTCGGGTGTCGATATACACTCACGTATAATGTTACATGGAGCTCGTGAAATTTTTTGGCAAAAGGATGCTCGACGTTTTGCATAATAACACCCAAGAGCAGTACATTGAAATATTGCATGCAAATATGAAAATATTTAGATCCATTTGTAGAAGCAAATCTGGCGTATATGAGGAACGAATCGAATGCTTTCCATACCACATAATATTGTCAAAATGGCTTCATATTATAGCTTAACCCTTTGCTGCTAAAATGATTATGATCACGTTATTCCGTGTCAAGAAGATGGGGATTTTTTGGTAAGGGCAGTCCAAAACACACTCTACTCAAAGTTTGGCAAAAAAAAGTGAAAGATATTGCCTTGAGAGTTGACTGAAAAGGGTTCGTTGTAGATGATGAAAATTGAGTTATGACTTTGTGAGTGACAACATGATGAAAAAGGGACCTGGCGAGTTGATAGATTCGTGCACTCAAATGGTAGGTGGGTGGTATTTTGTTGCAAATGCTAGTAAAAAAATGTATGGATTATATTTGCTTGTATTAGTCGCTTCCTCCAGTTCCAATAATTTCCTAACCACATTCATCCACAAAGTATTAAAAATGATGAAAACAAATCATTGGAAAGTTCAATTTCCTGCCAAAAGTTAGAAAATGTTTGGCTTGGCCTAATCTGTACTTTGGTCAGCTTGTTAAAGAGTTTAAAAAATATTAAAGGCGAAGAAATAAGAAACAAAAAGTATATGGCAATTTAGCATTTATGTAAACTAGCAGTCTTCTCTTCTGGACTAACTAAGACTGATTTACTACTGGTATTGATGCTTCTCCCGCCGCGCCGCTGGTAAAAGTGAAAGCTTTGGAAAAATCTACGCGTAATGCGTGCGGGCCGTTACTTTATAGCGGAGAAAGCAGCAGACTGAGTGAAAAGAGTGGCTCGNCAGTCTTCTCTTCTGGACTAACTAAGACTGATTTACTACTGGTATTGATGCTTCTCCCGCCGCGCCGCTGGTAAAAGTGAAAGCTTTGGAAAAATCTACGCGTAATGCGTGCGGGCCGTTACTTTATAGCGGAGAAAGCAGCAGACTGAGTGAAAAGAGTGGCTCGACAATCCACAACACACATCCACACGCATAGTAGCTACTTACTGCACCACCAACACAGCACAGTGCAACACTGCGCCCTGCGCTTTGGAAAACGGAAAACAAAAGCAAGCCTTGCCTTTCATTTGCTTTCTTCCTTTCTTGTATACCTTCCGTTTTGTACAACAATGCACGACGACGCAGCGTTTTCAAAGAAACTTTTACTCAATCAGTCATAAAATGTTTACTTCAATCTTTCAAATATGACTCGGCGCGCCGCGCGAGATTTTAAATAAGGGCATTTTCTTCGAATATGTTTTGAAGCCTCTGAAAATCGTTCTGAGTCTTATAAATACATAAAATAAAAACCTTTGTTTTTAAGTGAAAGTAAATTACATATTTTTGAGGAAGTAAATATTAATAAAAAATATCTACTATAGTGCGATTTTGTTTTTTGGGTAAAGTAGATCGACTTGCGAAGTCATGCATCTTTCTTTACTACACATCACTAAATTTTTCTTTATCTTTTACCACATAACTTTAGCTAACTTGATGTAAACAGAATGTCATGTCGTTTGTAAAAAAAGTAGGTAGACAGAAGGAAACTACTGAATTACAGGGGAAGTCATTTGATACAATTAATTAATTAACTTTATAGTCTTTACTACATGGATCTACAAAATGTCTGATAATTTGAGTGCAACTCCTTCGGAGGGAAGCGGTGGGAACTTTGTCAAGAAGGAAGTAATCCAGCTTGCTGTAAAAGAAATCAAACGGGTGCGTAATAAGAATTGGCAAATTAGTTTTTAATTCCTAAAATTATGCTCTGCTCTTCTCTTCGCTTTGTAGAACTAATAATATTTTTTATGGGCGTTTTTATATATTCAGAGTTTGAACAGGAAACGAGTAGTTCGGATTAAACTGCTGAGACAAGTTGGCGTTCTCTTTTA
>JAHZNF010004391.1:0-11073 GCA_027744215.1 Troglopedetes dispersus
TTAACCCTTTAACATTATTTCAAAAACCAATTTCAAGTACGTTCCCTATTACAACTTGTCCGTATCCTAGCCCACGCTAACATTTCTTTTTGGATATGTATCCCGGACAAATAATGACTTAACTTACTTATAAATATTACTCGTAATCACTAAATGAAACACAAATATATTCACAAATCCCGAAAACTCTTTAAAAACTGAAGCATGTGTTTATTAACAAGACAATGCCACAAACGGAAATATAGACATTCCAAGGAATCATTTCGTTACAAAACAATTCCCTAATTTATAATTTACTCAAAATATCAAATATAATTTAACGATTAAAATATACAAAACCCAAGAGTAATATAAAAAACAAAGCATACAAATTCTTGCCACAAACCAAAATCAAACCCGTTAACGGGCATTAACAGACTTAAAATCAACAATTTTCTAGAAGTATATTAATAATTAAGCTTAGTGTGGTAATCCTCAAAACACGGTGTGGTGCACAATGCCACACCACATTGCTTGCACCCGGACTTGACACGATGACCTCCGGTTTCGGTTCCCTTTTTAAAGCAAACCTTACAGCGACGTGATGTTTTAAATGTAGTAGGAAAATGGCGCTCGAACAATCGATTTGGGACTCCATTGGTGCTGATCATTGGAACTTCCACAATACCAGGAGATTTAACCCCGCCGGTTACTTCCAGCAGTTGACGAATAAGGTTCAACCGAAACTTCAGGAATGCCATTTCACCGCGAACAGAGACCATCATTCTATATGCATTGTAGATACACATGTCTATGGCGCGGAAAAACATTTTGGTTGACCTAAAGTTTAAATTCATAAACATATCAGAAATGTTTTATCAGCAATACATATGACTATATTTAATTATTTGAAGGTTGCGTACAAAAAGGTATCGAGTTTTTGTTTGAATTAAATAACAAATCACTTGCGAATGCTGTGTACATACAAAGTTGCTATTTTTAATGTTTGTTGGATACCATTGGTGGTCATATTCCAGTACCACTTTGTGTGGGGGGTGGGTTGGTCACCCTATTAACCTCCCATTTTGACTTCAGATTCGGATTCCTGGAACACGAAAACCTCCCTCTGGGGTCAGACAGGAGAGAAAAAACGCTTTTTGTGATAGTTAATAGCTTTGGAACATGTTTCCATAATGTTCCAGAGTGTCTCCAGAAGTCTTTTCAAGCGTTTCCACGCAAATTGCGTCTGCGCTCTGGCCCGGGAGGGTGGGTTTTCGTGTTCCAGGAATCCGAATCTGAAGTCAAAATGGGGGGTTAATAGGGTGACCAACCCACCCCCCATACAGTGGTACTGAAATATGACCACCATTGGTATCCACTCCAATTTAAACATTAAAAATAACCATTTTTATGTTCGCAGTATTTACAAATGATTTCTAGTCTAATTTAAAACAAAACCTCAACAACTTATTATCCTTGCATACTAACCACTTCTTAGTTTTTCGAGCTAGCTCATACATGTGCATCATCATGTCGCCTCTATCAATTCCACGAGCGCTCTCATTGTACCTTGTGACAGTTTCCGGTTTGCAAATACTTTTTCCACCCTTCGTCATTACCTCAACCATGGCATGTGGAATTCCTAAAAAATGATTTCAGTTAAATGACTAGTGGATTTGAACTCAAATTTGGCATGGATCGTTTACTATTTTAATGAAAAAGTTCTTACCCGAAGAGACCATTCTGACAACGCGCTTGTCTTTCCAAAACTCGACTTGGATTCCTTCCGTTCCGACAATCCGCGTGAACGCAACACAGTCACCTTTACCCAATGGCGGGGCTTGAGGGTTGTGCTGACGTTTTGCTCGTAACGTTCCACAGAGATACGTCGAGTTCTCCAACAATTTTTCACATACATTGGGAGAGGCGAAGTAATTATCACAATATAAGAAGCGATGTTTTCTAAAGTACGGCTCACACAGCTCCAAGGCCAATGCTCCACCATACCCGTACAAACCCTTATCAAACTTTAGTTGAGCATCTTTGTTTTTGCCGGCATAAACAATTGAATTTAAGATGAAGCTAGTCTTCTCATCCACAATAGAAAAGGTCTTGATTCCGAATCGGCTTCTTTTGGTAGGAATATATTGCTTGAATCCCAGTCGACCCTTGAAGAGCACCAAACTTTCATCCACTGACAACTTGTCATATGGAACCTAATTTAAATGCGCTAAATATTAAATTTGGCACCTGGATTTGAAGTTATCCATGATGGTCTTCCACAATGAATGAATCTTGTGTAATTTGTCTCCGGGTGTCTGCGTCACCGGATCCGAGAAGTGGAGAAAAGATTGGATATCGAAGTACCGGTTTGATGGCATAATTCTTGGGATGATGTCACACCTTAGAATAGGATCGCTGCACCAATAATGTGTCTGCTCCGGCTTTTTATCAATGCCCATAATGATTCGAATAGTGATGTAGCGAAGGATTTCATCTTTGGTTGCATCCTTCCATGTGTCCATTCTCTTGGACTTTTTTCTGGCCTTCTCAATTTGGTACTTCGCGTACTTATTGGTTTCGTCTACCACCAGTTGAAGTGCTTCTTCGGGGAATGTTAGTTTAAAGAAATCACACTCCGTCATGTCCGAGTTCAATGGAACAGACCATCCACAAGTTGATGTATTGAAAGGTTTGGCATCATTTGGATTTCCTCCCAATGACCAATTCCATGTACTGGTTGAAGGAACTGGAGTTGGCGTAGGTGGAGAGATCGAGGCTATTGAGAGGTCAACCTGATTGGTGTTTTGTACTTGCTCCGCTTCGCCTGATTTTAGAGAGATACTATATGACACATGAAATAGTAACATTGGAATTGGCATGCTTTATAAATGTAATAGTGGTTTCAATGTACGTTCAATCATGAAGTCGTCATCGAACTCGGAATCTGGATCGAGCTCGAAATCCGCAAAGAGATCCTCGGAGAAGGCATTCGTACTTGTTACTGGATTTCCATTCATGAAAGCGTTGTAGCCAGAGGAATGTGTTTCATTTGGTGTCGGTGTCTTGTATAAAGAACACTCCGAATTATTTTCTGAATTGGAACTCGAATCATTTTCCTCTTCCGAGAATGACGAATGAAATCTTGGTCTCTTTTTTGAATGCATTGTGACAAAATTGAGAATAGTTATGGACGAAAAACTTTGGAACAATATATTGTCCACGGTGGGATATGGCTTTATTTTGTATTTTGCAAAATTTTGTTTGTTCCACGATAGAAACAAAATAATTATGCAACAATACTTTGTAGTGTATGGATAAGTACAAAATATGAAAAGTACATCCTAGTTACCACGGCGCGGATTAGCAACATTGGTATGGTGCAAAAAAATGTTTTATAGAAGGAAAGTACTTTTTGCATTAAAGCATTTTTTTGTCTTGCGGGTATGACGACATTGCCATTGATTGGCAATAATTTACATTTTCATGGAGATGGGTTAAAGACCACGAATGATCTTCAGCGAACATGCAAAAATGCAAATATGGTGAATTTGGCGGCTAAAGTGTGTACAAATTCCATTTAATAAATCTCCTTTGAAGCAAGAATCTCGTGGATCCTTGGTTTGCCCGCGAAAAAGANTTAAACTATTGTGGAAGGGGGAAGCTTCATGTTCTTATTTTGTTGTCGCTGCATAGATTAGCTTCTATTGTTTCCGCTGAAACTTATAAAAAAACTGTCTTCTCCACTGAAGCTCTAGAGTTGAAACATAAGAAAGGGGAATTTTTGTTCGGCTAATGCTCAAAGTTAATGCAGAATGCTTAGCCTTCCTTAAAATTCCCCTGGATTCATTCAAAATATCGATTTTTTTCAGGAGCTGCTCCAACTGCTTCACGTTGCAGCCGTTTATTATTTCTCACAATTTAACGTATGGAAAGATAAAGGTAGATTCGTCTAGTGGATGGTTGTGCGCAGAAATAGGTATAACGTGTAATTCAAAAAAGATGAGGAGAATCATTTCCATTCCCGTTTTAGTAGCTCATTTCAGCTGTCATTTCCAGTGAAAATTCTCTCTCCTCTCAGTTTCCATTTTCTCCCCATATTTCCTCCTTATCAACTGCATCCATTCCAAAAAATATCCTTCACTCATTCAACTACTCTTTTTTTGTTCACAAAAAATATTATATTTTCAGGGTAGACAACCTTCCATTTTTTAGTACGTTTCACTGCTTCTCTAACAATTCCTTTCGGGAGCCTAAACATCTGAAAAAGGAGATGATGGAGGAACAGTATAATTTTTTGTGTCTATATTTTTTCTTATTCTTCTCCGAAGAATAAGGAAGTGAATAGAATGATGACGACAACGACGATCTCAAGACGAGCTTAATGATTATAATGGTAATCATGAAGATGACAATGACAATGGTCATGGGAAGTGCAGTGCTGCTCCTAAAATCCTCGAGTAATGGGAAGATAGATACTCCTTTATTCATTTGGATCATTACATGCTTTCTTCTCTTCTTCGAAAATCAGTTCGCCACAAAATAGTGGTTACAATGGATTTTCAGGCTAAAATCCTCGCTCGTGAATAATAAATGTCTCGTCTAAAATGTCTCGGGTGTGTGTGCGGTAATAATAACCATAGTCATTTAAGGAAGAAAAAGAAGCCAGACAAGGGAAACACTCTTTCTCAACTTGAGCAATTCTCCTGTACGTTTCATCGATATCATAGAAGAGAGAAAATAGTGAAGTGAAAACATTGGAGCAATAAAATTTTGTTGTTCGAAGGCAGCCGGAAGTGAGCTGATCTTTCACTAAAAAAGTGAAAGTTAGCTTCAGGAAACGGAGGTACATGCTGAGCAATTCTCCTGTACGTTTCATCGATATCATAGAAGAGAGAAAATAGTGAAGTGAAACCAGGTATGCTGCTGCAGCATCCAATTCGTTACACGTGACGATGCTACATTCCTGAGCACAGCTCCTTCGGAGCAACAAAATATTTTCTGCAAGAATGCGCTACTGAGCGAAGGCAGCCGTGACCACCTTCTCTCTCTTTCTCGAAAATGAATTAAATGCCTCCCGATCTGATCTCACGTGAATTCCACAGCATCGCTGAGATTCTTTTAGTAACGAAAATTTTTTTTTGAGTGACTCCAGGAATTTCTTGGTATTTACGAACACGTTGTAACTACTCAGATAAGGAACATAGAATCTTTCTAATTTTTGTTTTCATTGGAGCAATAAAATTTTGTTGTTCGAAGGCAGCCGGAAGTGAGCTGATCTTTCACTAAAAAAGTGAAAGTTAGCTTCAGGAAACGGAGGTACATGCTTCCTCGTTTTTTTCCTGACTGTCTACATTTTTATTGAATATCATTTGTTATTTTGTTGAAACGCTCCATAGTATACCCAAACAGCGCTTCAGCTCTATTTTTTACTTCCTGCCATCCTTTCCACTTGTCATAATCCTCACAAAACAAACGTGTCCATCATGTCCAAACATTGTTGTTATTTTTTTCTGCTCGGTTCACTCACACAACTTTTTTATTTGCTAACCTAAATATATTTTTTTTCTCCTGTCATATTTTGCATCCACGAAGAGCTCGAGCTCCACCGGGTCCATGTGGCAGCATAACAATGACCAGAGAAAAACATAAGTTTTGATAGTTTGCCCCACTTTTGCCTCTACATACATTAACCACATGAAGGAATTTGTTCGAGGAAGTACAGGTTGCATGTCAAAACTTGCAAAAAAAGGAATACTTTTTTGGAAGTCAGATGTGTCCAGAGAGAAAAGAGTTCAATGGGAGTGCACCATATATACATAACTTATACTAAAAGTACCACTGCTATTTTATATGTAATGGTCAGTGGAAAAAATGTTAAGTGGTTTTAGCCAGTCATTCTCATCATCCCTTTTTTACCATTTTCTTTCAAGCACCAGGATCGATCCAACTCTCTTCTATGGAGTAGGTAGTGAAAGCCATTGTTATTATCATGACTTGTCGGAGATCTTTTTTTTTGGGTGGAACAAGCTCTCTTAAAAAAAGAGAATGCCGGATTAGTGTGGACATACCGCCATGTTTCGTGGAAAAAGTGGAGCTGATACGAGAGCTTTCCATTTTTTATATTCTTTTCCATTCATTCCGGTTTTTTTTCACGGATTTCACAATACATATTACTCTCATTTCAGGGCACTATGCTTCACTATGTTTTTTTCAAAAGAATGAAAGTTACTCTTTTTTTATTGAGGCCAGCGTATAAGTGGCACCATCATCATTGCTCTAGTGGACCTTCTCAACTTTTTTAGTACAATGTGCTTTTAGCTTTTTTTACTCTTATTATGGTATAAGTTCTTGTATAAAATGCTAAGTTCTCCAAAAAAAAGTTTTGAGTGCATCGGGATTTTTTTTGAAAAGATAAAAATTTCTTCTGACAAGATCAATCCAGAAAAAAAAGAGAATGAAACTGGGAAAACTGGAGCTTATCGGGTTGAAAATGGGGAGACGTGGTGGGTGAGAAGGAATATATGGGTGACGTAAAAGGTGCGGTGTGCCATCACGTCACTGAGTGAATCTAACCGGAGGGAGATTCAGATAAGCTTTTTTTGCATGGGTGATGCGGACATGCTTTTTAGTGAGCGACGTACTCTCAATTTTAGTTAACCTAGTAAAAAAATGGTTCATTGTAAAGTTTTAAGGAACGGGAGGTACACTGAGTGCTTCGGTTTTGTTATCTTTTTTTGGCACAAAAAATTAGCTTGGTGCTGACAATGTAGAAACTATGAAAAAGCTTGCTAACAAAACGGGAAATCATCTGTACTTGGAAACATTGTCGCAAGTTGGAATATTTATATTTTGCACCATTTAAGTCCCCCAACTAACACTTCACTGTTAAAAAAAGAAGGATAAGTATTTTTTTTACTCTTGGGTTTTGTGGTGAAAACGAGAGTGAAACTGTAACCGAAGTGATGTGACTTTCTTGACATGGGAGCGATGTGCGGTAAAAGAAAGATGAAAGCGAAAAAGTGCACACCACCACACACAGCACTCTCCATTTTGTATGTTTTATCTGGATGCATGTGCTTGCGCTTTTGCTTCGGTCTTGTTTTTTTTGGTGTGCTATTGACCTCGATAAAAGGGGACGGTGCCTTTTTCCTGTGATGCATCGCTCGAGCACATAAACAAGATCGCATCGGCCTAACCGAGGATGCATTAGCTAAATACACTTTTCCACATTTATCTATTTCCAGAGACTAAAGTGGAGCAGAGAAAAATAAAGTTTAGTAGCTGGGATATTAGAATGTTACTTCTTTGTGCTCCAGTGAGGAATGGATACATTAATTGGAGATAACAGCTGGAATGTTTTCTAAAAGTAACTAAATATCTACGAGAGCAGAATGACTAAACAGTTCCAGGAACAAATATAAGGGAAAATAGCATTTTTGTTTTAGTGCACACAATTTTTTTTAGATAAGTTCACAGTGTTGGGAAATTTGTGGAGCAGGTCCATTCCCCCGCTTTCACTCTCTTTTTTCTACCGGAAAAAAAAGATAGAGTACTACAAAGAGAGTACTCATTGTTACAGTGCACACATTTTTGCTCATCTCTGGCACGAATGCTTTTCTGAGAGAATGGAGACAGAGTGATGACGAGGAGGATGATGGTGATACTCTAAGTGAATCACTTCACATTATCACGAGATTCTTTTAAATGGAAAAATGAGAGACAAAAAACTGAAGCAACACACACACACATACATGGAATACATTTATGGACTCGAGTGTAAACAAAAAAGGATCACACAAAACTGTAACAATAATGGTGTCTTTCCACGAGAGATACTTTCGAAGCAACAGAGAAGATTTTCCAGGATATTCATTAAAGTACGCACGATTTGAGGGGAAAATTGCTCATGACTTGAACACATCCGGCAGTTCACTTTCGCACAGCATGCAAAAATGGCTTATCATGGATGTTTCGCTATAAAATAAAATATATTATTTTTTGCACTTCCATTACCGCACAAACATACAGAAAAAGCTACAGAGAAAAATTCGTAAATAATATTAGAATAAACTCTGAGCAAAATAGTTTACTAGCAGAGCTGTTATTTATGCACACACGTCAGCTTTACTTTTCCTCTTTAAATTATTTATGGCATTGTCCTTTCAGAGAAAGGAATAAACAAAAATGGTTGGTAGGACTTCTCTGGTCTTATCACAGTTGCATCTTTTAAAAATAAGATAGGAATAGTAAAAGTAGATTTTTATGCTATTCATTACAATGATTGCAGCTCTCTCTGAAGCAATATATTTATTGTGTGCGACAAATTTATATTCACTTTCCTTTCTTCCTCGATTCATTATTATCCTCCGGAGTTTTTTTATTTGCTTGAAAATTTCCCAAAAGTGAACTCGTGTATTTTCCAGCCTTCTTTTTTATAAGTTTAGGTATGTGTTCCACAAATGGTAATACACATCAGGGCAGAGCACATTTTTTTGTATGAACCAACATTTCACCGATTAGGCTCTCCTCATTCCGTAATAATGGAAGTTGGTTTTTTTTACTTATCCACACATTTCACTTTACTTTAGTCGGGATGGTGTTCACAGAAGAGAGAAGAAAGCTCCAGTAGTATAGATGCTTATCCTTGGTGCACACAATTTTCCCTGAAAATTTTTTGTTCTCTATCTGAGTGAACAACAACCTCATAAAGTACTTTGTGTCTCCATTAGTTTTATCTCGGAAAAAATATATACTGTACATACATTCCTCTCCATTGTTATCTTTTTTTGAAGCATTTTCTCTCTTTTTCTCGAACAAAATAATACCGGTAATACTATTGTGTAATGTTCTCCTGTGCACGGATATGTGAAAAGAGAAAAAAATGCATCCTTTTTTCTCTATTATTATTACTCCCACTATATTTTTCTGTGAGCTCGAAAAAAAAACTGCTTTATTAGAGCAAACCACTTCTCGTGTGCGCACAAAAGTGGAAAAAGGCATCACTATAAAAATGTAAAAGGCCGAGCTAGAAAAAAAATTGAGAGTAGCAGCATAGCAGCAGCTCTGCTGCTACTTCGCTGCTCCAGAGTTAGAAAAAAAGGAAGAGAAATGCGTTCTTCCACTACACTAGGCAAACAGATAGTGCAGAGTTGTGTGCAGAATGGAGGAGTATCCTAGAGTATATTTTTTTGTATCTCACAATCACATGAATACATACACTATCTCAGACGAAGAAAAGAATAAAAACGTGCTTTTGTAGAAATGACTATTTTTTTGCTAAAAAAAATATATCTATGGTAAAGCGTATATGTTTCCCTCCCGGCGCGCTTGAGAATGTATGCGCGCTTTTAAAAGGTGCACACGTTTACTTTTGGTTGGATGATAGTGACTCTTGGACAAAGTGACTGGGTTCTTATTATATTTACGTACTTATACGTACCACTACATAGTAGAGAGACTTACAAGCGGAGGTGCAATACTAGTTACAATTTTTATATATGTACAATCTTTTATTTTTTTTGGAGAAGAGGAAGAAAGTGCGTGCAAAGATATTGCGCTTTGTGTGCGTGCGTGTGTATGTGCATATATATGAGAAAAAAGTATAAAGGATGCGTTTCTTTTTTTTTCTCGGAGCTCACTAGAGAGATTCATAGATTTGACATTACATTACGCACGAGTACTTCAGAGAGGCACTTGAGTGAACCTTGCGTCGTCACTTTTACACAATAAGATAAGTAACTGACTGCTACACAGAGTGAAAAAAATGTGAATACATGGAGCAAGGAAGCAGCAGTACAAGTGCTGCAACTATTTCAGGAGAGAGCACACTACAATGTGCAATTGTTTGACTTGATAAAAAAAGGTTTTTTTTCGGCTCCTTGTCTGGAGACACCAAAAAGCCAAAGGAGCAATAAGAAATTTTTTTTATCTCTTCTCCTTTTCTACTCTGGGAGCACATTTCAGTTGGGTAGGAAACATCATAGAAGGAGAAAATGTGAAACAGCAGTAAAAAAAGTAATATCTCTGATCTCTTGGGCGAACGAGCTAAGTGAAAGGAGGAAAGGAGCGAGCAGAAAAAAATGGAGATGCGAACTCGCGCATCTTCACGAACAGGAATTATATTTAATGTAAAACATATTTCTGTTTCGTTTTTTTTCTCGGGGAAAAAATAGTCAATCTTTAACTTTATATTGTGTCTCTTTTTGGTGGAAATGCGAGAAAAGTGTGCTCATTTATGGAATATCGTGGAGTTGGCTATGTCACCAACGCGGAATATAATCTCTCAAGTCGACAAGAAAATGTGGGATTATTTTTCGTGCATCTATTACTGACTTTTTCAATTTATTTCTGGTGACATTAAAAACCGAGAAAAGCGACAATGACCACAGATGAGTCACATTCTCAATTATGGTCACTTCGACGTCCTTCAACAGATCTTGAACAACTTTGGTTAGTATTAGAGCTTCAGATGCTGATACAGATAATCTAGGCATTAACTAAACCGAACTGGAAATTTAGCAGGAAAAACTGCATTTCATGAGAATAATAAAAATTAAGAACACATTTTCTTTACTTCCCTCTTATTTTTTTAAAGTGTGGCTATCATAACTCAGAAAACATTCCTTGTAGGAAAAAAAAGTACTCAACCACTTTCCCCCTGAAATTCTCGTCACTTTCAATTTTATTACTTTAAATTATACGTATCTCTGAAGAAAAGCATGGTCTTGCATTCTTCTCAAGAAAATCAGCCAATTTCCTCTTTCAAGTCAACTGCCGTCCCCTTTTTGCTTTTTTTCGCCGTCGATGAAGAAACGAATCCAATTTACTTCATTTACACTTCCTCTTTTTTTTCATTCTTTGCCTCTTTCCTCGAAGAAAAAAAATCTTGGAAGGAAGAAGGATCTCGAAGAAAAACTCTGAAGAAAAAAAGCGAAGTTGAAAATTGAAGTTTCTTGTCTTCTCGGTTTTTTATACTCGCGAAATAAAAGAGTAGAAGAACATAAAAAAGTTGCCTGATAGACGAGACTTTCTTGTCTTTTTTTGTGAGTACCAAGAAAAAAGTTATGTGTTTTCTGGCGCGGCTGTTTTAGA
>JAHZNF010004392.1:0-11017 GCA_027744215.1 Troglopedetes dispersus
AGGAAGGATTTGATGCAGGACACCTTGCTTCACGTACTTTACATTGTCATGTTGTGAAGTAGAAATTGAACTTTCAAGAACAAGTAACCGTTCACCACAGTTAGCTTCGTTCAATCGAAACGGTAGCCCTTGGAACCAAGCCGAGGAAGAAGAGCCGCAATATCTTATACATTGTTCCGATTTACACTGGCGAGAATGCAGGACTAGGCACTGCGGAAGTGCCTATTGCACCCCATTTGACACGAATCCTATTTGGACAAATAAGCTTTAGTGGGGAACTAGAGTTGAAGGTGTACCTCTTTCCACACATAGAATTTATGAATGCTGCCGTTAAGTCAGATTTTCACATTGGTCTTGGTGATGTTGAGGAACTAACTGGCTTAAATTTCTATCCCAACCTGGATATGTCAACAGTAATGTGGCTTAACGGAGAGTACGTTAGCACCCGATGAAGACCCAGCCCAACCACCTTCCAATTTGTTGGAAATTTATTTGGACTAGTCGTTGTATTTAATTTTGTTAAGTAACCTAAAAGGTATTATGCCTTTAATCGAATAATACTGTGAAGCATTATATAGATTTACGTAGAAATGATATTTCAATAAAATAATCATGTAGCATAAAATAACTTTTCAAAAAGCGTAGATAATTTAAAAAACAAATGAGTAAGTATAAGTAAATTTCAACTTACGTATGGTTATCAATTTGCCGAAGACATTGTCTGCTTCATGGATGACGGAGCAATTCCATCTGTCAAATCTTGGACTTGAGTGTCTGCGGAAGAGGGATCAAGGAGCATACATTTTTTACATGGATTTCCATCTTTTTAATAATATGTATTTCATTTCGTTTGAGTATATTTTATTACCGTTAGCATCCTTTCGCCCTTGCACATATCTTTCTGTTGGTCACTCAAAAACTGAAATTTATGGCACTCGTGAATGCGATCTGTTGGTGGAGCAGCCATATCACTCATCGGCTGGTAATTGTGATCCACACCAAGTAACCTGCAGCATAATCATCATCACAAAAAATACAAAATCATCCCGTTTGGTAGCGATCGTCTCTGTTTTGTCAATTTTCATGTGAGGGTAGTGCTCGGCACCTCGGGGTATCCAATAATTAACTAGCCAGACAATATTGTAATTGAGAAGGGTCGATAAGATGCACTTAATATTATCGTAATATTTTTACCGGCAAAGAAAATTAGAAGACAAAGTAACAGTGATACCTACACCCTCGAAGCATTCGAAAAACAACCTCATTCCACTCAATAAGAACAACCCTCCTTACCAGATTACATCATCAAAATCCAAAATATATAGTAGTGTGATGATCATGCGACTTTTTATGAGTCGATAAACTGGATCAAATTATAGCGTAGTTTGTTGCTGGCTCGAAAATGTGTATCATTAACTTTGTTGTTTTGTGGTTGAGATTTTTTGAGGGGAAAATGCGCATTACCGGTTCAGGCTTCTCTTTATTATGTTACTCAAGGAGGGGACGAAGCAAAAAGAGGGAAAAAATTACAAGGCTGCTCCTTCTTCTTCTGGATTAGATAAGAAAAAAAATATATTGTGGGATTGCTACATATTAGATTGGATCCATTTCCACCCTTTAGAAGCAAGCTAGAAACGCATTGAAATGAGACAATGCGAGAGAATTCTCTGATAATGATGATGTGATATACGTATACAATGAAGGAAAGCAGGGCAAAGCGGGCAGGATCTGTTGCTCGTTCAGTGGTTTCAAAATAATATGTGCGCTAATGCTTTAATAATCTAATTTGTAGTTGTAGCTAGCTAAGGACATTTTCATTACTTCCATATTTGTGTGGCTCTCCTCCAAGTCATCATTCCCAAAAGTGTGTAATTCATACTGCAAAGTTATCATTTACTAATTGAACACTTTCCACATTTTTCTTGACTACAATGTATAGCAATTTTCTTGTGACAAGTTGTCACAAGTTACTTTTTGGTGGCCACGTGTTGTTGTTGTGCTGTGCTTTAGCACAGTAAAATTCAGACTTGTTGTTGTTGTGCTGTGCTGTAGCAAAGTATAGTTAAGACTTGTTGTTGTGCTGTGTTTAGCACAAAGTGCACATCTATGATCATCACTACCAGAGATAGAGTGCTGAAACATAAAACGTAGTGCACCAATTCAGGCTAGTGCCGTCTCACTCTGTTGTGATGATGACGACTTGCATTTTGGAATATTTATTAAACAAGGAAGATAACATAATGTGGTCCCTGTGAAATCATACATTAATCAGATTTTCAATTTCAGATTCTGTCCATGTCTGGCATGTTCACCTAAATCGTGATGACATATGTGAAATTCCAGATTTACCTATGTTGTGAGAAAGGTTTGCCGGATGACATGAACCTGGCCATATTTTAAACGAGAGTCAACCCTCCATTATTCTTCCGACTGTTTCTTAATTTTTAGCTTGGAACGTTGACGGAAGTGTAATAAAGAATGGTAATATTTATAATCCTGTTTTTATGATGTTTTGCATACGTGAATGTGAGAAGAATTTACGACTTTTCCTCGTTTTACTATGTGGGCACGTCACATCACCCGTCCGCTCTTTCCCATCAATATATATTACAAAAGGGCTGCAATCTTTTTCGTTATTCATCTGTCCGTAATCGGAATAAAAACAGAACCCACACCAGAAAGCAACTCCCTTGTTCGTCTCCTCCTCCTTGTAAAACGACGCACAAGCGTGAGGAGATCATAAATTTCGGAAATTCTCCGTGAGTGAACCATATCCACATTTATAGTTCACGGTGTGCGCGGCATGGAGAAAAAAAAGTCACGGAAGAATGGACACTTTTTATTGACAATCGACACAAGAAAACCCGTATTCATAAATGTACAACTCATTACGGGAATTTCACATGCGATGCAGACGAAGCTATGATGATGATGATAACCGAACAAATTGAAATTTTTGTTACTTTTACTACTTCACACATGAACGGAAACATTTACGCACACAACTCATCCCGAGCCAGACAACAAGGGAATAGGTTGTAAAACACACATGTCTCCGTTTTGTCAACCGTTTTATGGTCACCAAAATGACAATAGAGTTGTTTCTCATATTTTTCCCTGGGCTCAGTATTCAATATTAGTATGCGTGCATTTATTAGAGTGCAAGCGTTGGAACATAAAAATGAAACACGTTTTCCCTTTCCGTCTAGATGTGCTGTGGGAGAATTGCAAAAGAATATATATTTTTGGAAGAATAGAGAAGTGTACAATATTTATTCACGCGTGTTCATACCACTCACATTCGACGTCAATTTCCTTTACGACTTTACGACAAACATTCATATATTATCATATCCCCAATTCGTTTGTGTTCCTGCAACTGCAGCATAAAAAAGGAACAGAAAAATATCGCTGTTACAGGGAGGAAGAGATCGTAAACATAATTGGTTACGCAATATGAAGAAAGCGAGAGGAGACCGGGTAATATTTGACAACAAGGAGGCTTCTTTTTACGTTTTGGTGCATTTTTTTTCATTTTCGTATTTTTACATGATATTATACAACCTGCTCGTTGTAATCCATTGATGATGAACTGCAATTTCCTGATTCTGTGATGAGGTTCTTTAAGCTGACAAAGATGATTCGGAAATAGAGTGCTACTCGATCCTTGTTTCGTCCATAATGCAACGCGTGTGCGTTCTGTAATCAGAAGCTGTGACGCCTTCTCTTCAAATAAATGAACATGTGTTTCAATTATTGTGTAAATTTTGAAATCTATGCGGAAAGGGTGAAACACGAACATTCTTTTCTATTAACGACAGACAACCCAGAAAACGCACAGGAATGTTTCCCCATTTTGAATTAATAAATTGGAAAGGTAGGAAATAACTGGCATCAAAGCGCACCTAGCCGATTCATTACCAACGAAAAGTTGTAAATGTCAATTTTGTTTGTGTATTTTGGAGCTGCATGTAAATAAATACAAGTTCAAATCTGGTTCTTGTTCGAATTTTTTCCCTGGTGTGATATGATTTTTGAGAATATTGAGAGATTCCTTGTCATATTACTGGGTGCACTACTCTTCTTTAGTCTGTGGTCTCCAGTCAGTCTGTCAGCAAGCTGAAAATCTCTTTCCGAAAAAATCAACTTTGCATGTTTTGCAGAAATATTTTAAAATATTCTTCTTGTACTTCCCATCTTATCACTCACACTTGTTCATCCTCCCACTGGGTGCTCTTCATCATCCGTCACATGTTGATTACAAACGACTGATTTTTTTCCTTTGAGGAAGGAAACAAAAACTAATATTTTGACTTGTGTGGACATTTAAGAATCCCTGGCTGGGGGTTCAAACAACCTACATGGAAGTCTGTGTTTTTCTACCAAGCAAATGATAAGGAAAAGGTGAGCATGTGTGAGGTGAGGAACAGACAGAACAAGAAACTTATAGGATGACGACAAGTTAATGCTTTTGTGTACTTCTTCCCCGAAGACATACTTGAGAATTATATACCTTCCCAAGTGCCATATTAATTTATGTAAGCGATTTTCCTTAAAAGTGCGGTTTTCCTCTATTGGAAAATTATTTTTTTAAGTATGCCTCCAGCGACTACAGAAAGATGAACAAGTAGGCAAGGTGCAAAGTCAAAAGAAAGTCATCAACTCGTATCAAGTTATTTTGGCGTGTCCGCGCAACAGCATCCACACACATGTCAATCGTTCATCAGGTCGTCCTTTCATGTCGTGCAAGATTCGAAAGAAAAACGTTGTTACAACATCCATTATTCCCTAATCTCCCTATAGTACAAGTATTAGACAGAGTTTTGGTGATGATTTCAATTAGTTCATCTGGGTTTTGCACGTAAGCATTGCAGACGGTAAACGGGGCAATGTGTGCCTCTACTAAAACAAAAATTATAAATGATTCATGGCGACACGACGATGATTTTCAATGATAATGGATCAAGAGTGGGAAGGAGTATGGTTGTGCTGAGAAGAGGTAAATAATGATAATGATATGGTAATGTAAGAAAAATTGACTTACCACCAGGTAATCCTATAGTACAAGTATTAGACAGAGTTTTGGTGATGATTTCAATTAGTTCATCTGGGTTTTGCACGTAAGCAATGCAGACGGTAAACGGGGCAATGTGTGCCTCTACTAAAACAAAAATTATAAATGATTCATGACGACACGACGATGATTTTCAATGATAATGGATCAAGAGTGGGAAGGAGTATGGTTGTGCTGAGAAGAGGTAAATAATGATGATAATGATATGGTAATGTAAGAAAAATTGACTCACCACCAGGTAGCTTGGGTCAGTCTGACAAAAAGTATCACAAGACAAAGAATACTAATTTGCACGCTCCTCAGGCTAATCGCCACTTTCCCCAATGAGGATGACGACGACGTGGCCACTCGTGTCAATTCCACCATGCTTCTTGATCTTTTTTGTTTCGAGAGGCTGAACCTTTTTTCTTATTCCCTTACGGAACTATTGTTGCAAGCGGGGAAGCAGCGGTTTGACGTGATTTGTAGCAGCACACCAATATGATGAACTGATAAATGAATGTATTAAAAAATTTGCTGAAGCCACTTTTATTTCAATAATGTGGGTAATTTGTTACAAGTCTTTGTTCTTGCCAACAAAAATCAGTCACAACTGGCTCCTTCTTTCTGGCAATTGTTATGATAATGAAAGCATGGCTGCCGTTGTTGCTGCTGGTGCTTTTGGTGCCCTGCCATGTGAAGCACAGACCACTCCGACTGGGGCATTTCTTCTGCTGCATACTCTTTTTTACGAACTCACTCCACCCGAAACAAGGGAAAACATCATTTTCTTAAAACAGTCCTTTTCTAATCTGTTCAATAGATTTGAGGAAGGTTGCATGCAAACCTTCATCCTTGTAATAAAATTCAGAATTTATTCGCACAAAGGATTCACTAAACCACACACACGCGCTGAAGAAAACACTTACGAAAAATTATAATCCTCTTTGATTACCTTTTTCCAAACTGATAGCGTCCTGTTAGATCTCCCTAGCCCCGTGTCGTGTGGTTCCTCGGCTTTTGATGGCTCAACAGCAACTGAGTCAAGAGGTTGGGGTGAAATGCACTCATATATGTTTGAACTGACTAACCAAACTCATAACTAAGTGAAATGAATGCTTCACATTTTACTAGTTCTTTTTTTCTTCTAAATACCATTGCTGTATGTCGAACTTTACCCTAAAAACATGATGTAATAAGGCACGCACACAAAAGCTTACCTAGATGTGCACGTACGTTTATTATGATCATTGGCACAAGCTCTGTGTTTTTTTTTTTCGTTATAAGAAAAAAAGGGAGAGAAAAAATGAGTTTTGACGGGAAAGGGGCGTTTTATAGATATACCCATATTGAGTCGCTTGCTCTCAACAACTCGTCAATTATTTCGATATCCCCAATGGAACTTGAACATATTAAGTATCCCTATCATCATTTTCTTCGTCTCTCCTTTTATTTTTTTCCTGGAAAACAACCGTGTATTATATTATTATATTTTATGAAAACTAGTAGACGCAGTAGGTAGAGGAGAAACTTCTCTCCAAATTTCATTATGAGAACTTGCTCGTAAAAAATGCAAGCACAACAAAATATTTTTTGTTGATTTGAAAGTGCTGGGGCAGCTGAACAAAGATTTTTAGAGGAAGCATGAAAAATGCCATTTATTCGTAAAACATAATATAAAACAATAGCCATGCATGAATGACTTATTGAGAGCTTTGCTTTACAGAAGTGAAGCCGGAGGAAAAGTCCTCCAGTGCAATTTGTTTGGAGGTATGTTTAGGACTAATGGTGCCATGTTCAGGCGACCATCCCATGTCAGGCAACCTATTATTAAAAAACGAGTAAAGCACACACCACATTTATGCGCAATTTCTAAGCGTCAATTAAAATTTCCCCACTTTAAGATCTAAGATATTTAATCTATACACTACCTATTGATCAAAGTGGTTATTAGTAGTGAAAGAAGAAAAAGGGGGAATTATCAAAGGCATGGAACTTACCACCCCGACATATTCCTTCACCGTTTATGCACAAAATGGTCATAAAAATGGCCTCGGAGGGAACGCGCTTTTGCCTGGATGACTAATCCAGGTGTAAAGGATATGTTATCGTGTTTTTGGATGATTGAGGGAGCGTGCATATTGTCCGATGACGTGACGTGTGCAGTAAGTAACTCGTGGTAAAAGTAGTTTTAAATTGAAGAGAGTGAACTACCGTTTTGTTGATGTTTTTGCTCACATCACACATAAATTGCCTCTCTCCCCTTGCTCAAAACTGAACATCATCGTATTCCCATCCTATGGTTGTTGACATCACTGTTATACTGCCGCAAATAAGGACATTTGGCTACTGACCTCCTTCAAATGAATGAATGGGAAGCACACAGTAGCACACCTGGATACTTTAAAGGGATTTCCCTGTGCTTCATCAATGGACAATAATCTGTACGTAAAGGAGAAAATGACTGGGTTAAACCCAAAAGTCATGATTTAGCGGTATCTTGAATTGAATTTGCTTTCTGATATAGAACATTGTCCAGCCTAGAGAAAGTTGAAACTTGGAATGATAAGTCTGAAAATGATTACTGCAAAAGGACCCACTTTCACCTGCCTTGAGAGAATGACTCATCATTTTTACCGTATCCGATCTATGTATATAACAAAATATGTTTGGGCAATCCTAGAAAAAAGGAAGTGCAGCAATGCATTTTCCGCTGCACTTTTAATGGGATTAATTATATTATCAAAGTTTGTTATTGTATACCATAGACCTGCAAGTGTGCAAGTGCAAACCTTGATTATCTTTGAACATATCCCTCAGAAAAAGCACATAAAATGTAATGATCTTGCTCCATCTCCCTTTCGGTAATAAATGTAATGTGTGTATAAAAGTTAAGGAGACACATGCACCAAATGGGATTCATTTAGGGAAAATCTAAGTATGTTATCCTATTTTTTGAACATTTTGATTAGAAAATTTTTACAACTCGGGGAAATGCGTGAGTGCAACTGCAGCCACAATGGAATCATCACACGGTGTTTATTACGCTTTCTCGTGTGTCGTGCGGTGGATCGGATCCACTGGATCCGACTAATAACTTTTTTTTTACGTCTCTCCTCTCTCCCACACTGACTTTTGGTTCTGTCGAGTTTGTGTGAAGATAATCCCTTGTTTGTTTATTAACAAAAAGTCCAATACCAACTCGTTGCACCGCATGAAATGACGCTGCGTGTGGCTGGCATGGCAGGGAAACGTTTCGTGGTGGTGGTTTTTGAGTGGTATTGCAAAGAGTGCCACTTGCTCTGCCACTGCCACCCTATGTTGCATCCTCTCTGGACGCACATTTCACTGGATTAGCTATCACGGGAAATTACACCGTTTTTATGGTTTTACGGCTGATACAATAATTGAACCGTGCCGTGCCTACATATTTGTGATCCTCCACTAGCAGACGTACTAATAGTAATCAGCAACACACAAATCTGGGTATTGCTAAGACCAGGAAGTATGTTCTTAGCTTAGCATTTTTTTTCTGTGAAGCTCCCTCTCATGATGTTTTTTGTGTTATTTCTGGGGATTTCATGTTGGCTTACTTTTGCATCTAAATGATGCTTAAAATGCAATCTGATTTCAGACGAGAACACGACTCCTTATAACGACGAACTGTAGCAAAATATAAATGTTTTTACGTCTATTTTATATTTGTTTCCTTGATTGGTGATTGCTGAGATAGTGAATCGAAGTTGACGGAGCATGTGATGCAATAAAAATCAGAATTTGTCCTTAGTCAAATGTACATGTTATTGTAGATGTTTATCGTGAATGCATACGACGCATGATGCTTGCAGGATTTTTTAAAATCTTAAAGGTATTTACTCATCAAAACAACAAGCGTTATGGTCCTTCCTGATTCATTTTAAAAACTTATTGCTATCGTTAACATTAAGAATACCTAAACAGATACTCCAAATAACGAGTATTCTGTCCTAATCTACCTTTTATTCTACAACTTAAATAGAACTCTAGTCTAGGTTAGTATTAATATCCATTGTTTGCTGGTCGATGCCGCTATTATTACGCTTTTGTATTTGTCTCCTCCGGCTGGATAAATTTTTTGGTTTCTTTTGTCTCGACAGTAGTTCAGGAGCAACATACATGTTAAGCAAAGGCTCGACCTGCGTAAGAAGTATCCAAAGGCAAAGTGGATTGGTTTCAGAAATGTAAAATGATTCTTTGTGAAATAGAAGGACCCCATCAACATCTTCAGCAAAAATAATGGATGACGCCATCACCAAGGGCATTTCTCTTGCTGCGAAAAATGGCAGGGGCTTGTAAGGGAATGGGTTGAGTTGCGAGCGTTCGAGAAGTTCCAAGTTTTCAGAAAATTTGGAGTGGAGAAAAAATTGGCGGTAGTCCGTCTGCAAGTGTAAAAAATGGGTTTATAAAAATCCATTAGTTTGATGTAAAAACATTTATTTACATTCTATTTTGCGTCAACTTACATCACAATTGACACAGGAGTGCGAGTTCCAGCAAATTAGGTCCAACACTGTGGGGAGAAGTATAGTAGACAAAATCAGAAACAGGAAATTAATGACATCATAATGGAAACCGAAAAACCTTCATCTTTTATATTACTTACCATAAAACGTCTCTGTCTTGGGAGACCAAATGCAGTCCAAAATGGTAACGCCTCTATTTCTATTAGTTGTTGCTGAAATCACAATAATAAACTTTTAAGAAAATAAAGTTATTAATAAAGGAAGATAAAGTTAGAACCTACAAAACTTACAATCTCTATAATTGTATCGACATCCACCTGGCAAGAGTGATTTGTAGGAACCCAAATACTCATCTTTGCGTGAAAATATTTTCGTCTTCCCCTAAACACAAAATAAGCCAGTTAAGCAAAGCAACTACTATAGTAAGAGCACATATGAAAAAGGTGAGTGGTGGGACTTACATGACTAGCCATCACTATGCAGCGTTTTCCAACCGGGCAGATAACGCCAAGCCACATTTCGTCAAAATCTTCAGGCTTTTCTATTAACCATTCTGAGAGCATTGGTGTACAAGGAGCTTTCCTGTAGCGCTGCCGCTTACGCTATTCAAATACAGAAACAAATGCTTTTATAATCATGATCATTAGGCGGAAGCAGTAAAAATAATGGGCATGTTAGAGGAAAAAAAATTACTAACATCGTATCTTTGTTTCCTTCCAGACCTATTAGATTTCGAAGGGGATACTTCCATTTCTTCCTCCGCTACCTCTTCACCAATTCCTGAAAGTGGCGGCGCAGGGGTGTTCTGCCGAACGCTCTGAACAAAATCCATCTCATCTTCAGTCTCACTGTCACTAAAAGCCGAGTCATCTAGTTGTCGGATTTTATCTAAAATTTCATCTCTTCGCCTGTAAAATAAGCAAAGTCCAACCTTGTATTTGCAACGCACCCATCTTCAATTGATACAAATAAGCAAATCAAAATAACTAATAATCATTACTGTTTTTGCCACTGCAATGTTTCCGTCCGTCTCCGCTGCTGAGATCCTGCAGGATCATACGTGTCCTGTTTCTTTACGCTTGATCGATTGGCATCACAGCTTGCCTGGTTCGTAGTAACCGAAATATCTTCATGTTCTTCCAGAACCAATCTGTCAGCATTAGCTTGGTTTTGGTTGTCACCAACGGTGTCCGAATTCTCATTATTGGGTCCACAACCATCATGTTGATTATTATCACCATCCCACGTTTCCTGGACTTCTTCAGGTACAAGGTCATTTTGAAGGGCTACTTCATCAATTCCACTTTCTCGACTCGAATCGCCGTCAACACCAGCAGTGCTTTCCATCACGTTGTCACATTCAACCACCCAGCGTCAATCGTCACCCACCTTTCGTTAATATATGGATGCTCAATGCATAAAGGGTTCCAAAACCACCAGGAATATCTACCAACCAAGCAAT